>JABUQX010048477.1:0-27793 GCA_015478945.1 Trachelipus rathkii | reverse complement strand
AAGCATCGAATTATAAAGTTATTTAAATGTCTTGACTGCAGCTATGAATGTAAATAAAATAAAAGGAAGCTTTTTAAAAAAAAAAAAAGGCCCATGAAAGAGCATCACAAAATAAAGTTCTTTAAATGTTTTTGAGTGCTGCTATGAAATGTCTAATCATAAAGGAAGCTTAAAAAGGCACATGCTTGTGCATCAAAATATAAAGTTATTTAAATGTCCTGACTGCAGCTATGAATGTAATGAAAAAAGACGCTTAAAAATCCACATGCTAAATCATGAAAATATAAAGTTGTTTAAATGTTCTGACTGCAGCTATAAAAGTAATCGGAAAGATGTCTTAAAATCACATATGCTTGTGCATCAAAATATAAAGTTATTTAAATGTCCTGACTGCAGCTATGAATGTAATCGGAAAGCATACTTAGAATCACATATGCTTGGGCATCAAAATATAAAGTTATTTAAATGTTCTGAGTGCTGCTATGAATGTAATAATAAAGGAAACTTAAAAACGCACATGCTTGTGCATCGAAATATAAATGGAAACCGATCCAGAAAATCCGGATGTAGAAGAGATGGAAAATATAATGGATAATACAACAGAAGAACTGGAACCAGACAGAGAAAGGGAACTGATGAATGAAATAATGAATGTCCAAACAGGAAACGAAGAATCTTGCTCAGAGGAGGAAATGCTGATAAAAATAGCAAAATACAGAGATGAAGACCTCATAAAGGGAATACAGGGCAGATGCAAAATAAAAAAAATCGGAAACTGGTTCCAAATGGAGAAATATACTAGGATAGCAGATAAAGTACTACCAAGAATTATCCCAGACAATTGTAGTTTGACTGAGGTTAATAGATTATATTATTCAGTTGCCAGGGCAGTAGCGGACTTTATGAAAGCTAAAGTATTCAAAACCAAGAAAGCAGGAAAAAAAAGCAAGAACAAAGAAAAGATACCACCGTGGAAATATAGACTACAACAGGAAGTAAGTAAACTAAGACAAGAGGTATCGATAGTAGATGCTTACCGACGTGGTGTGGTAACATCAGAACAAACTATAAGAAGAGTTAAAAATATACTAAGGAGAGAAAACACAGTACAGAGTAACCAAATAACTCAAGCCATTGCAAGTAGAAAGATGTTAATAATTGCAAAGGCTAATAAGATTAAAAGGTATGATAAGAGAGATAAAGAGAAAAAACAAAATCAAATGTTTAAAGAGGATCAGGGAAGGTTCTATAGAGAACTACGAAATGATTCCATAAAAGTGTCAAACCCTCCTCCCAAAGAGGAAGTGGATAGATTCTGGAAAGGAATCTATGAAGATGAAAGAATGTTTAATAATCAAGCAGAATGGCTAGAGCAAATAAAGAATAGCCAAGAAACAACTAATATCGAACAAATGGAACATGTTGCAATTACAAAAAAAGAGATTGAAGATGCAATTAAAAAGAGTAGCAACTGGAAAACACCTGGACCAGATAGAGTTCAAAATGTATGGCTTAAGAAAATAAGAACACTATTGGAACCGCTTACCCCTGTTATAATAGAATTATAAATGGAAGAGAAGAGATTCCTGGCAGTGGTTAACAACTGAGAAACTTGTGCGCTGATCCCAAAAAGCGCAAGAAACCCCAGAGACCAGAAAAGTTATAGCCATCACGTCTGCCAACCTGATATACAGGTATTTACGGAGTGTTGCAAAAAGGATGCAAGGACATTTGGATAACATAACCATCATAAGCGAAGAACAAAAAGGATGTTGTAAAAATAGTTATGGAACAAAGACAATTACTCATCAAGCAAATGATTACAGAAAATTCGAGGAGGGCCCAGAAAAACCTAAGTATGGTATGGATAGACTATAAAAAGGCCTACGATAGTGTCCCTCACAATTGGATCAGAGAAGTTTTAAAAATATATAAAATTAGCCCTGAAATTATAAGATTCATAGACAATGCAATGAAGATATGGAAAGTTAATATAAATCTCCATTATGAAGAAGGAACTTTGGAAATAGAAGAAGTAAAAATTAAACGAGGAATATTCCAGGGAGACTCCATCTCCCCCTTAATTTTTGTGCTCGCCATAAATCCTCTGAGTGCTTTAATTAATGGTTTGCAGAATGGATATCGTATAAATTCGAGAAACGAGAAGAAACCCAAAATAATTTCCCACTTATTCTATATGGACGACTTGAAACTCTACTCTTCAAATAGAGAAGAAACCATTAAACAAATAGAAATCGTTAAAAGGTTTTCTAATGACATATGCATGGAATTTGGGCTTGACAAGTGTGCGTTTGTGCTACTCAAGAAAGGCAGAAGAATAGAAAGTGAGAACATAGAAATTGAAGGAGATATAATTAAAGAGTTAGAACAAGAACGCACGTATAAATATCTCGGAATAGAAGAGTCAGAAAAAATAGAAAACAACATAATGAAAGGAAAAATAAAAAAGGAATATAGGAGAAGATTAAAATTAATCTTAAAAACAGAATTGAACCCAAGAAACAAGATGCAAGCCATTAACACCTTGGCGATCCCGGTACTCTCATATGGTTTTGGGATCATCGACTGGATGCAGGAAGACTTAAACAAGCTGGAAGTTATGAACCAGAAAATGCTGGCACGCAAAATAAGATGACTATAAAACCAATGTGTACGCACGGATACATGTATCCAGAAAAAAGGGAGGAATGGGAGTACCTACAATAGATATAATATACAAATCTGAAATAATAGGAATTGGGAAATATTTGAAAGGCAATGATGGAAGATTCATTGGATGGGTGCATGAACATGAAAACTTGAAACCTTCTACAACATCAATTATAAAAAAAAATGAATGATTATCTAAGAGATGTGAGATTTGATGGAGAAGGCAGAAACAATGAAAGTTTGGAGAGAGAAATAAAGAATGCTAAGATGACATACAAAGAGAAGAGAGAAGAAGCAAATCTAGAACAATGGAAAAATCACACATTTGCCAAACACCATAAAAACATACTGGATGAAGCCTTCATTGACACGTACAAATCAAATGAAGTAATGATAAAAGGATGGCTAAAAAAGGTGAAGATGAAGAACCATCTAGCAGCCCAAGAATCAGGCCTCAGACGCAATCTGGTTCAACACACACATGAAGCGCACACAAACTCACACAACACACGGACAAATGGCAGAATGTGCAGTGGGAGGGTCGACTCGTATGTCCACATACTATACTGATCGTACAGTTTTTTTGCTTGGAGAAGGGCACATCACCAAACAGAAAGCCAACAACATTTTGCGACCACTTGATCACCACACTATACGATTATGCAGAAAATTTTGAAATAGAATAATCGAGATTAATCACTGGGAACATAACCCAAACAATATAGAGGAAAACAACACACTACTAATACTAATGATTACAACATCTATCCTAAAGCACTCATAACAAACCAGATATAGTAATCTATAACAAAACTGAAAAAAATGCTTGATTATAGAGGTCGGAGTCCCGTGGGATGGAAGAGTCTCGGCTTACGAATTGGAAAAAGAATGAAATACCAAAGGCTTAAATACGAACTAAGGAGATTGTGGAATATAGATTATTGAAATAGTTCCAGTGATTGTGGGTGCTGCGGGAACAAAAAAAGAGCCTAGAAAAACATCTCGAGAGACTCCCGGTAAAGGTATACACTGGAGCTGAGTATGACAGTAATCAAGAAGAGTTTAAGCATTAACTAAGAACTGTGCTGGGGTTATCGATGAGACCCGCAAGAGGAAAAAATATAGGTTGTTCTTAGGATCTAAGGTTTGATATCCGAACAATCCCATACAAGGAAAATAAATACTTTAATAAAGGAGTTTAAAACAAAAAAATAATAAAGTTATTAAAGTCTAAATGCATGCTATATGTAATTGAAAAAAGAGCTTATAAAAATCCAGCTTGCTAATCATGAAAATATGAAATTGTTTTAAATGTTCTGATCTGCGGCAGATGTATAAAGAAAGTACACATTAACAAATCACATATGCTTGTCATTTGAATAAAAATTATAGTTATTAATGTCCTGACTCGCAAGCTATGAATGTAATCATAAAGGAGGCTTAAAAATCCACTTGCTAAATCATCATGAAAATATAAAATTGTTAAATTTCTGACTGCAGCTATGATGTCATACAGAAGACGCTAAAACACACATGCTTAGGCAGTTCCGAGTTCAGATATGAATGTAATTGTAAATTTCCGATTAAAGTCCGCATCACATATCTTGCGTTTCTTAACTTATTTTTAATTCTTATATATATATATATATATATATATAATATATATATATATATATATATATTATATATATATATATATTATATATAGTATATATCTATATATATATTATATAATATATATATATATATATTATATATATATATATATATATATATAACGGTATAGTATTTATATATATAATATTTATATATATATATATATAATATATTATATATATAAATATATATAACTAATATATATATATTATAATATATATATATATATATATAACAGTAATGATGAGGGTGTTAGTGAATGTGTGTTGGTTTTGTGGAGCAATGAAGGAATATGGTATTTTGGGGATGAGGTTATTCAGTAAGGAGGAGGTAAATGGTAGGGTGAGAAAGTTGAAGAACGGTAATCAGCAGGTATAGATGAATTACTAGTGAAATGATCAAAGAGCGGAGGCGAGATGGTGATTGATTGGATTTGGAAGTCTGTGGTAATAAAGCGTGGTTTATGGAGGGTTAGTTCCAAGGGATTGGAGGAGAGGCGGTCTAGTACCCTTGTTAATAAGGGTAAGTGCGAGAAAAGGGAACTGTAAGAAATTATAGGGGAATAGTTTATTGAGTGTTGTAAGGGAAGGTATATGCTGGTAATTTGGTCGAAGAAGTGCGTCGAGTGACTGAGGGACTGATTGGTGAAAACAAGGTGCGTTAGGAGTTGGTAGAGGATGTGTGGATCAAATCTTTACATTGAAACAAATGATTTGAGAAAATGGAGGGAGAAGAAAGAAATAAATTATATTTAGGTTTTTATGGATTACAACAGGCTGGTATGAAATAGAGTTTCAGGGAGCTTATGGGTACAGGTATTAGTATATTGGTGTTTGGTGGTAAGTCTCTTGAATGAATCAAAGTATGTATGCCGATAGTGAAGCGTGTGTAGAATAATGGTGTCTGGTGATTGTTTTAGGATTAATAGTGGAGTTGGACAGGGTTGTGTTATGTCCTTGGTATTCAATTTGTAATGGATGGGGTTATGAAAGAATTCGAGTTGGGATGGCAGGAAATGGTGTTAGAATTATGGAGAATGGAGAGGAGTGGAGGTGCCCTACCTATTATGTATACGCAGATGATTTGGGTTTGTGTGGCGAGTCTGAGAGATGTTTGAGAAGATGGTGGGAGATTTGGGCAGGCGTATGTAAGGAGGGTCTGAAAGTAAATCGTAATAAGAGTAGTTATGGTTGTAGTGGAGGACAGTCCTCAGTGTGAGTTTATGTTAGCTGATGAGCAGCTGGAGCAAGTGTCCTGAAGTTAATATTAGGGGTATGTGTTTGGATGAGAAGGGAAGCGGATGATGCAGAGTGTGTAGGAAAGTGAGTGAAGCAGGAAGGTGGCTGGTGTGCAATTAAATCGTTGTGAATGTAAAGGGGACCTAAGTCTGATGCGCCTATTGAGTCTAACATGAGGCATGTTTGTTTACTGTGGTATTGTAATGGTGTGAGACTATGGTACTGGAATAAGAAGTATCGATCTAAAGTTCAAAATGTGTTCAGATGACATCTTTAAGGGCATGCTGGTGTGAAAGAATTATAAAGGAGGAATGAACATATTAGAGAGTCGTGTGGTGTGAAAAAATAGGGGTAAATGAGAGAATAATGCATATGTTGAGCATGGGTTTTGGTCATCGTGAACGGATGAATGAAGTCGGTTGGTTATAAGCGGATGTATATGTGGCGAGTGTGTTGGGAACCGACCGGCTGGGAGAGACCGAGAGAAAAGTGGATTGAGTCGGTGAACGAATGTCTGAAGAGGAGAAGAATGTGAGTATGGCAGAGGCGAGAATAAAGGTGCATGATAGGAGAGATGGCGGGGTTTTGTTGGGGAGCATGGTGTGGTCCTCTGGGCCAGGGATGAAACCCTTCATTGACGATACCATGTTGAGGGTTCCGTCGCGGTCCCATGATGCTCTATTGTGGTTTTCTGTTTGTGACGAGCTCTCACTAATTAATGGTCAGAGGGGGCGTAAGGCTGGCCTTTCTTTCGCCACTGCTCTTATCTATTTTTTGCGTTTGTCATGTTTCTCCTACTGCCTTTTCTTTCGATGCCTTGTACAGACCTTACCCCAATCTTGGGGCAAGAGGAAGGTGGAGCAAGAAGAATATATATATATATATATATATATATATATATATATAGTAATATATATATTATATAATATTTATTATATTTAATATATATAATATTATATTATATATAGTATATATATATCATATATATATATATATATATATATATATATATATATAAATATTTTATCCCCCTTGATAACGAACTTACCTTAACGTGGTGAGGGGGTTCAGCTATCCCTTCTGGCTTTCCGGGTGTCTGTTCCTGTTTAGGTCCTGAGTCATCCTAACCTCCATTCCCCGCGGATGAGGGTAAGGTTTCTAAACCGGTCCCATTTCCGCCTATGACACGGTGCCGCCTATTGTTGTGGTAATCGAACCTTGGGGTTAACACTGAGGAGGCCTGTCCTGCACTTGGGTGTATAATCGCCGGGCTTTTCGCGTTTCGGGTACCCGTGGTGGTTCATTTGGAGTAGGACTGTCGCGGAGTTTCCGGCGGGCCTTTTTCCAGCGGGCCACATCCGCTTGCCCCTCCTACGGGGTGGGGTTGTCGGGGTGGTTTTTTGTGTTGGGTTCTGGCCTTGGGCCTCCTGCAGTGGACAGGACACTTTCTCATAGGTATAGTTTTCCCTTCCCATCCCTCTGGTATATTGTTCTTTGTCTCATTTGTTTTATGTTATTATTGGTTTTTATTTGCGGTGAAGACAGTAATCTTATATAGAGTTTAAACTATGATACTGTCGTAATTGAAGAATACGATTTTAAAGAAAGGCGGATTTCCATCTAAAGTCGGTACCTCTGATACTTTCCCTGGCTCCTCTCAGGCCCGGGACCAAGTTAAGGCTTTTGATGCCAGTAGATGACGACAATGGTTCGGCTGCTCACCATATCCAGCGACCTCCTTACACCTCCAGATTCCCAGCTTTAATTAGATTCACCCCCCTCATCTTTCTGTGAGACTGTGCTCCTATCTGTACTCTGTGTTACCTCTTCCAATCGCTTCCATCAGAGGAATCGGGGCTTCTCCTAACGCCTTTGGGCCCGCTACTCGTACGATACCCTTCGACCTATTGAACGTTTTCCGTTCTCTGTACCCTCCGCTGGGGTGCCCCCACTAATGCACCTAATCCTTTGTACTTTTAATCTATAGTTCGCACGACTTCAAAACAACTCTCACGTCGCGTAGCCATTCGTCTCAGTGGAGCTTTACGTTAGAACTCGTTTCTCAGTTCGAAAGACATCAGGCCGACTCCCATGGCCGAATGGTTCTCTCCTCGTTTCGTCTCGGCTTATGCAAGAGTCAGTTATTGGGCTTCTCTTTCATATTTGGGCGACCTCCCGGTTGTCTCCACGGGCCGGAGATGTCGCAATACATCTAAAGTAACTTATGCTCCGAGGTCGCGTTCCGATGATCCTGAGCCATTCTCGAACTTTTTTCCAAAGCCGATCTATTCCGGTCAAAATGTTACCGTTTCCGTCCTCATAAAGCACTCCCAGCTGTGTCGCAACACCTCGTTCTTCTTCTCACTTTTGTGTACCGTTCCCCCCTCCGACCAGGGTGCGATCGTTTTACCATCCCTCGGTTCGGTCATAACATCCCCGCACCCAAGGAGATTTTCATATGTCACAAATTTGGGCCATCCTCAAAAATATTGGTAGATCTCCGCAGTTTATCTGTCCGAGGTGTGGTGAACTTCTCCACACTTCCGTCGAAAACCCGCCTTGCTGCCCGAATTGTAAGGGTTCTCATCAGGCGTCTTCTGTGCCTGTCCCTCTTTTCTTTTGGAAAAGAAGATTCTTGAACAGTGTACCGTATACCATACACAAGCTCGATCGCCGTGAGGCTCTCACCGTGACTAGGGAGAAACTCTTCACACACTGCCCTCTCCTTTTGTGCTGCGATCGGCAGGTTTTCTAGACCGCCCAACTTCCCATCGCCCTCGTGCGCCTCCTGCGCCTCTACGTAATTCGTAGCTCTCTCGATCGGATACTGTACCCATTACTGGGGTTTACGACATTTCTACTCTACAATCGAACTGCCCCCCGCATTCTCCCGACATGATTCGTACTGTCGCTCATCACAACTCTCCAGTCCTTACATCCATTTCCTTTGTGTGACTCGGCTGAGTTTCATCGCCGCACCCACGCGGGTTGTATGTCTCTTCCAATTTCTTGGTTCTTCCCCCGATTTGGAAGCTTCCCTGCGTTACTACTCGATGATGACTCTCCTTTGCCGAGTTTCCCGTTAACGTCCGGCTCCTGTGTCTCCTGGGAAACCGCTGAGGCGGTTCTTCTCTAGATTGTGGCCTCTCCTGAACGTGTCACGTCTCCTTCTGCGAGGCGCCATTACTCTTTTCACTACCCGTCCGACTTGGTCCCCTGGTGGATTGCCCAAGCGTGCCCGTCGCTTGAAATGCCTTGGTGATGTGGAATGCAATCCGTCTGTTTCGGCTCATCCCAGATGTTATGGGCCTTGCTTCCTGCGTCCGGCCCTCCCGTTCCTTATTTCCCCAACGCTTCCGAGTCCTACTTCTGATATCCAAATGAACTGTTACCACCGACTCTAACCAATCTTCTGAGGTCCCCAACTTGGATCCAGGTCCCACCCCACTGTAACCTTCTTGTGCTCCTCCTTACGGTTTGAGTCCGGGTCCCCTATTGTTCGGGGGGACTCCGGAAATTTGGGGGAGATACCACTGTTTTGTCCCCTGCCTCGGCTCCGCTGTCTTTCTCTGGGTTGCTCCCGCAGGACGCTGAACTTTGTGAGGATGTGGCTTTGGGCCTCCCCCGATCCTTGTCTGGTTTTCCTCTTTGCATCCAGTTGAGACTTCCAATAATGTAACGAGTCTTCCAGCGGTGTGATAAACCTGCTCAGCCTTCTATGCGTCCTGGTCGATATTGGGGGTTCCCGTCTCCCCCGTTGAGAGACGATTCTCTGGACCCTCCAGTTGGAGATTGGTTTAAAGCCGTCTTCATGACCGGGGGTCGCTCCGCAGGTGTTGGGGAGCGACCATTCTCTATCTCGGGATAAACCTCCAGTGTTCAATTCTCCATGACCTTCCCCTTCCGCCGGGCTATGGCTATAAGGCGCCCCTTCGTGGGCCATCTAGTGACCCGCGCCTTCAATCGACGCGTGCTTCTAAAAAGAAAGCTGACGCCCATCGCATATCAAAACGATTGTAACAGACCGCCTTGCGGACTGATCGCTTCTTCTTTCTTTTCAATGACTTAAGTTTCTTCAATGGAAGCTGCCGTGGTTACTACCGAAATTCGAAGAGTTTGGGTAGATTTATTGAACTGCATACTCCAAAGGCCATCTGCCTCAAAGAATTGCAACTGCGTAACCGTGCTTTTTCTGCCGCCCCTCCAAATACAGGTTGCCTCTCGCTTCCCAAAATCGTGGCGCTAATGATAGGGGTGGTGCGGGCGATTCTGTTCCACGAATCGGCTCCTTTTCACACATATCCCCATTCCAACTCCGTTACACGCGGCAGCTGCCCGTGTCCACCTCGATCCCCCGTTTACTTGTGCTCTGTCTACCTTGCGCCTAGTTGCATTTACACGAGAGGGACTCTTTTTTCGGACGGTTTCGAAACCTCCCTCCGCCTTGTTGGTTTTGGGGGACTTCAATATTCGCCACCCCTTGTGGGGTGACTCGGTTTCGTCACCTAATGCGGATTGGCTGTGTTGGGTGTTTTTCAGAGCTTTTCGTTGGGATGCATCAACACAGGCTTACCAACTTTCGAACGTTTTGACACTCGTACTTCCTCCTGTGTTGACATCTCCTTATGCTCTCTTTCGTTCATTGACAAATTCTGGTGGGACAGGTCTCCTTACCTTTGTGGGAGCTGACCATATACCTACTACCTTTACATCTTCTTATGCCCCCTGATCATCTCACAACGCCCTGTATACCCAGCTGGCGTATGCACCAGGGCTGATTGGTCCTTCCTTTCTCACTGCTAACTTATGGTCCCCTGCCTCCCGGCCACTGACGTGTTTTCCTTCCCCTGCGGATGCGTTCACATATCTTTGCGGATGTTGTTCTTGGACGTGCGGCGGAGGCCCATATCCCTCTCTCTTCTGCATGTCGTCGTTCTGCTACACCGTGGTGGAACGCAGATTGCGCTTGGGCTAATCGTGCTAAACGTCAACTCTATCGCTCTTACAAGAAAACGCCTACACAGTATGCGTTGATCCTCTTTAAGGCCGCTGCTACTTGGTCTCGGTGTCTAAATAGAAGGACCAGGAATCAGTGTTTTCGAACTTACGTTTCCACGGTCAAATCATCTCCGCCATTGTCGTCGGGGTATGGTGTTGTGCGCAAAATTTCTTGCAGGCAATACAGGGAGCCACCGACGGTCATCAGCTGTGGCCCGCACCCGTGTGACATCATTTCCGCTCCGGGCATGGTTGCCGATGAGCTGGGATACCATTTTGCTGCTTGCTGCAGCGATTCTCGGTATCGTGAGCCTTTCCGATTGATCCGCGCCCGCACTCATTTCCCGGACTTTTCTGTTCCTCCTGGTGAGGATCCTTCTTATAATCGATTGTTCACTAGGGCGGAACTTCAGGAGGCTCTCCGCCTTTGTAAGGATGGAGCGCCTGGCCCTGAGGGTATCTCCTACCAAATGTTACGTCATCTCCATGCCTCTGCTTCGGCGTTTTTCCTCGGAATCATCGCTCCACTCAGGAACCTCTTCTCCGGTTGGACCACGATATCCGTTAAGACTTTCTTCTCAAATAAAACGATCCTGGCTGTTTGCTTCAACCTTGAGAAGGCTTACGATTCCACATGAAGAATAGAAATTCTCCATAGCTTGCGGTGAGACTTTCTCCTCTAATAAAGTAATCCTCTTATATTGGGTAGATCTTTCCGGGTTCGCTGTGTCACAACTCTGTCTCGTCATTTTGACATGGTCGAGGGGGTGCCTCAGGGAAGTGTACTCAGTGTCCTGCTTTTTGCTGTCGGTTTCAATGGTGTCATTGCAAGCATCCCATCCTCGGTTCGGTGCTCTCTATGTGGACGACATGGCGTTGTATATTTCTGGAGTCAAACTCATGCATGGAATGACAGATGCAGCTGGTTGTCAATGGGTAGCTTCGTGGTGTGATTTACTTTCTCGTTAACGAAGACCGTGCTTTTCCGTAGGTGTAGTAAACGGGATAAACTAGGTGAATTGTCTCCCTTGCTGACCCTGTATGACTCACCTATCCGTCCTGAGTCGGAATTGAGGTTCTTGGGTCTGTTATTGGATATCCGCCTAACATATCTCCCCCATATCCTCATTCTATAGAATAACTGCCGCCGCTCATTGGACCTCTTACGTCACCTTACATCTACATCTTGGGGTGCTGATCGAAAGGTCAGGGTTCGTTTTTTGCTCATGTTGGTCAGGTCGAATTTTTCTTATGCGTTTGCGATATACGGACAGACATCTTCGGCATACTTGCTCCTTCTTAACCCCATACAAAATGAGGGTCTGCAGATAGCTCTTGGGGCATTTCGTTCTTCGCCAAAGGAGAGTTTGGAGGTGCAGGCTGGGGTGGTGGCCCTGTCTTTACAGAGAAAACATTTAATGTGCTCCTTTTTTCTCCTCCTACAGGTCTCTAAATCATCAGATTTGACTTCTTTTATCTCAAGGGTTCTTCGCAGCCCTGGCCTCTTATCTGTCTTTCCTTTTCTCCACCTCCCTTTGCGGGCCGTTTAACAATACAACTACAATGATGTCTGCCCTTATTGGTAGTATCCTCCCCCTGTGGTGTGCATGAAGTTTTCTGCTTTATCTAAATCCGGAGACTACCCTTCTCTACTGAAGGCTTGCTTTCTGTCTTACCTGGCTCTCCATGCGATCTCATTGAGAATTTACACCGACGGCTCACTGCTGGAGGGAGGTGTAGGCGCATCAGCGGTCTTTCCGGACCTCACTATGTCCCACTCTTCCTCTTCTGACTCAGCCGAGTTAGTTGCGCTGATTTTGGCTATTAAGAGGATTCTGACTTTAGATCTACCTGACACGTATACGATTTTTTCTGACTCGCAGAGTGCTCTTCTTGCACTACAGGATCGAACCATCAGACACCCTGTGGTTTCCGCTATTCAAAGATTTTTATGCATGCTACATGGAAGACGCAAGCATTTAACATTTTGCTGGGTCCCATCTCACGTGGGTATCCTGGTAACGAATCGACTGACAAAGCGGCCTATCACGGCGCCAACCTGCAACATTATATGTCGACGATACTTACCTGAAGCCATCCTGCTGGGACACATCCCAGCTGCTGATTTTTGGTCACATCTGTTTTCTGGAACTCCTTGCCTTGTATTTTCCCTGCAATATTCAATCTTTCTCTAAGTCCCGTGTCTGCGCCCACCCGAGGAAATTGCGTTAGGCAAGGGACAGGGTGGGTTTACTTTCCATTTATTTTAATTTTTGTTTTTTTGTAATTTTTTTTATTTATTAATTTTTTTGCTCCTCCATTTGAAAATGGCCCTGCTCATGTAAAAAAAAAAAAAAAAAAAAAAAACCAGGGCTTCCTTGCATGTTGGCAGGAGTGTTGGTCAAACTAGCATAAAGCCGCTCCTGAGGATTTGGTCGTCATCTTATTGCAGGAGTCGTGCACCAGGAGGTGGTCCTGGCTCGCTTGAGAATTGGCCATACTGATGTAAAGCATAGCTACCTCATTTCAAGGGAGGATCCCCCTATGTGTCCTTTTTGCAGCTCCCAGAGTCCACTTTCAATATGTCATTTTCTCGAGGGTGGCAGGCCTTTACAGCTTTCAGAGACAGGTTTTCCCCATGTTACAAACCATGCCTTTCCAACACCGCCTCATTTATTTTGTCAGAATCGCCTTATTTCAACAGTGAGACAGTCTTTGCTTTCCTTCGGGAACTGACTCCAGTGACACGGTCTTTGCTTTCCTTCGGGAACTGACTCCGCTCTATAAAATTTAATTTTCGAATTCCCGTTTTTGTGTAGTTGATTTACTAACAAAGTAAATTGGTGCGCCAGTGGTGGCTCCTGTGCACTAAAAAAAAAAAAAAAAAAAATCCTTTCCCATTTTTCCCGTAAATGAGTAAAAAACCTTGAACTCTTTTAGAATTACTTTCCAGGAGGAATCAAGCACAAGTTCGATTCGTTACCACCTATACTAGTGTGTGAGTAGGCAGTTACATGTTATGGGGACAATTTTTATGGTGCACTTTGGCAATAATTCCATCGGCTGGTTGCATCTCTAGTTTTTGAAAAGTCATCATAACACGCATTTACAACCCTAGCACAATTTGCGTTTTAATATGTGTTTCATTTCCTAGAGCTGATTTTGCAGACTATGGACTCGGTCCCCACATACCATGACCGCTTCTCTAAAATGCAGCTCACATGGGAGAATAGCGATACTTGGCAATAATTTGTGATAGTTGCTATATATTTATTAACTGAAGATACCTGCGTTTTAAATACATATTGCTTTTAGGATTAATAATAATAATAGTGAAACGTCAAACGATTCTAAAAGAGGAGAGAGGTTTTGAATAAATTCGATATTAAATATTGAGATCGCATATATCATCATCATCATCCACCTTTTTTCTCCAAGACTGGGTGTAAATGTGCGTGGCATGCACGGGAAACAAAAAATAGTAGAAGAATATGACACGAGTCAAAAAGAAAGCCCCAGAGCTTCATGGGACGGCGACGGACGCTCACTATGGCATCTCGTCAATGTGGGGTTCATCCCCTGGCCCATTTGGGCCACAACCATACCCCCTCACAAAACCCCGCCATTCACTCCTATTATGCACCTTTCTTCTAGCCTCTGCCAAACTCCCATTTATCTCCTCCAGACATTCCTTTACTGTCTCAATCCACTTTTTCTTCGGTCTCCCAGCAGGTCGATTCCCAACACACTCACCACTTACATCCACTTAACCAAACTACTATCATTTCCTTTCCACATGACCAACACTCAAGCTCACTTCATTTCATTCTCTCACTTACCCCTTTCTTCACACCACACAACCCTCTAATACGTTCATTCCTCATTTTATCAATTCTTCTCGCACCTAACACGCCCCTAAGATTGTCCATCTGAACACATTGAACTTTAGATCTATACCTCTTATTCCAGACCATAATATTAAGTGCCTACCCTAGGAGAATATATCCCTCGGTTAGGGTGATGAGTTTCTTGCCTCTGAAGAAGATCTGATTGATGGATATCGGTTAGACACTCAAAAATATTAATGGAGCGACCAAAACACAACTATAAAAGAAATCAGCATTAAATTCAAGTAATGAGAAATCTCATTTAATAGGCTTACTTGACACGAGTGTGTTTTCCTCTTGTCTGTAGAGGTGGTCACTTGTGGCCTTTATAATATGAAGCACAATTTGTAAAAAATAAGTATCTGTGAAAGGACTAGTCTACTCTTTATTATCTTCCTAAAAAATCAAAACAGTAGCATGACATAACTAACTTTGCCTCTGTGGAATATCACCTCACTAACTCTAACCCTAACCTTTTGCTCTTGTCTGAGACTCAGATGGCATAAAATTCATCCTCGTAACTCTTAATGTTTCCACTATAAACTATTCATAATTCCGCCTATAAGGGTGGAGTGTTTGCTATGTAAACTGAACACTCCTGTAACACGTCTCGTGAATCTCGAATCTCCTAACTTCGATGTTCTGTGGCTCAAAATCTTTCTTCCTTCTACTACAATAATCTTGTGCTTCTGCTACTGTTCTCCTAATAGAACAGATTTTTCACTCTTTCTTTGAATATCTTGCTACTTCTCACGAGACTGTTATATCTTCTCATCCAAATACTGAGGTCCTCTATTTAGGGGATTTCAATGTAAGCAACACTGAATGGTTGGGGTCCTCTCATCTGATGTAGGTGGGGAGGAGGCAGAATCATTCAGCATTCTCAACGATCTAGAGCAATCTAATCAAAGAACCTACACACATTCCGGATCGTCCCAACCAATTCTTGAACCTACTTGACCTATGTTTCACCCCAAGTTCCGTCTCTCTATAAATACACCATTTTCGTCCTATTGCTAAATCTGAACCACATACCTTTATATCTCGTTAATTTCAATCTTTCTCATCCAACAGCCCATGCCTGCCCTTATGCGTTTTTTTCTGGCACTTTTATCGGGCTGAATTTGGGGGCCGTTGCGTCGCCTTCTACCTAACTTATAATTGGATATGACTGCTGTGGACTCTTGATGACGCTCGGCTGTCTGCCACTAAGTGGAGCTGTAATCGTTGACGGGATGAGCAGGTTCATTCCTTCTTCGACTAAATCTTTCCTCCTCATAATCCATTGGTTCGATCGTGCCTGTTTTCTTCTGGCCATTCAGGCTAGAGACAGCGCGTATCTTGGAGATGGAAAAATTCTCGTTCTCTAATCACTCTTTGCTAATTTTCACTCAGCTAGGAAATCGTTGTAGGGATACTCTCCGACGGAGCAAAGCGGGCTTTCATCAAACGAAAGTTCGCTAACCTCCTTGGATCTCCTACTGACAAAATCTTTCTGGCCCTCTCGCCAAAAAAGATCTCCAAACAACTTTCTGTTAGAATTTCTCCTTTTCCTTCCTCTTACTTTACTAAGTTTAACTTTTTCCTGTGATTTTCCAAACGAAAGGGGCCAATCGGTTCGGGCCTTCCTATTTTCTCTAACTCAACCTGGGACGATTCTGGCATTCCTCCTCCTCCTCCTTTCTTCCTCTCAGGGTGTTTTCTATGTCTTTGCCCTGTGATTACAAATTTGTCGGCGTTGCAGGGCTCCTTAGATCATAGTGAACGTTAGGAAGGCGGGTGGCCCGGATGGCCATTCCCTGCCCCCGAGTTTTGAAGGGAATTGTGCTTACATTGGCGGACCCCGGCCCCCCTCGTTCCAACATATTCTCTATTCTACAATACTAGGCACTTTTACCCCTCAGTGTTGGAAGCACGCAAACATGTCCAACCTGTTCCGAAAAAGGGAAGCCGCTCTGACCTTCTAACTATCGCCGTATAGCTCTCACTTGTATTTCTATCTAGATCTTTGAAACACTTCTTAACTCTCACTTCTTTAGACCATCGGAATCTCATCTCTTCTTCGATCACCATACTGCTTTCGCGCCGTTCAGGCTCTGACTGGCGAGTAACTTTCCTATTTAACCGATTTATGGTTTTCCGCTCTTAGGAACTTTCATTTATTCTCTCATTCACCCCTTTCTTAACACCACACATCTCTATAATACGTTCATTCCTCATTTTATCAATTCTTCTCACATCTAACCGCCCCTAAGATTGTCCATCTGAACGCGTTGAACATATACCTCTTATTCCCAGACCATAGTCTCAGTACTATTCACTTTAACACAGCTAACAACATACCTTGATGTAAAACCCCCCTATCGCACTCAATACTCAATCCCGTTTACATTGACCAAGGATTTTTGCCCAACAGCCACCTTCCTGCGCATTCACAACTTTCCTACTACACTCTGCATTATCCGCTCCGTTTTCATCCAGCATATTTCCTAAATATTTCAACTTAGACACTTGTTCCAGCTGCTCACCATGTAACACAACTTCACACATAAGACTGTTTTCACTCACAACCATAACCTTACTCTTATCTACATTTACTTTCAAATCAATCGTTTTACACACCCTGCCAAATCTCTCTACCAATCCTCTCAAACTCTGTTCATATTCGCGACACAAAACCAAATCATCCGCATATAATAGGTAGGGCACTGTAAGGGAGAGTGACAAAGCACTGTATGACTGAAACCCACAAGGGAAAGTTACCCCTCTCCGAACTGAAATTTACCCGGTAGGAAAATCAAGAGTCTCCTTCAACATTCACACTTAAATTTAAGAAAAACTACAACTACGATCTGATACTAAGACTAAAGCTACAATCTCCGACTGGGAAGGACAATTTGTTCGGAATGTATTAGTCTAGTCACTACTATTAGTATTATTAGTGGCATTAGTGCTACTAGTACTATCAATGTTATTAGTATTAGTAGTGTTACTAGTACTATCAGTGTTATTAGTATTAGTAGGTTTATATTGCACCGCAATTATAAACTGGATAGGTCCAATGTCCCCCCAAAAAAATTTCACTTCCGATTCCAATAATAAATAATGAGTGTAAATAAATGGAACAAGGTATGAGGAAATGTGTATATACAATGGACGCAATAAAGACCAAATATATTACTGAACTTTGTTATCCTGTTCGTTCCTGATAGAGTTGTAATGACGGAGAATACAGTTCTCAGGATGACAGCAATGTACTGGGCTTCCAAATCCCAAGAATGACGGAAAGGAATCACACTGTAAAATTCCTGAAGTGGCAGACACTGGCAATGGGAATTGAAATGTGATCCAAATATAAGCATGATGAATTGGCAAGAAGACCCAAAATTTAACAAGATGTAATCCAAAATTAGCACTGGCAATGTGTGATGCTAATATAAGCACTGACACTATGATCCCAAGATAAGCAAGAACACAGGCCTCTCAATTAGCAAATCCCAGAAATAGCACAATGATTTGCAGGCCCTGCGCTAGCAAGGAGATCCAAAAATAAGCACTGGCAATGCACTGGCACCTGTATAAATAGCAGAGGCAAAAGCAGATACTGATATGCTCCATAATAAGCAATGAACACAGTTAACGGAATTAAATAATAATAAATTATAAAAGAAGATATGCAATGATGAATAAAATATTAATACTGAATTGAGTGCTTACCCTAGGAGAATATATTCCTCGATTAGGGTGCTTGCTGAAAGTCCTGTGGCACAAGCAACTGAAGAATCTGATGAGTAAGAAGTAGTTAAGCACTCAAATATAAATGAAGCAATCAAGATAATCTATAAAAGAAAGCAAGCTGATTAAAACAAATAATTCATAGATCTAACAATAAATGATGCTTACGTTCAACAGATGCTCGATCTCCTGTCCGCAAAGGAATAGTTGAGATGTGAGCTCCCTTATTGATAAGTGGCACATATATAGAAATAAGCTGCTAAGATGCTCACTACATACAACTATATAAAATATCTGTCCTAACAATATCGAGAAACATTAGCTAGTAAGGCGGGGAAAACATAACGCTTAACTTCACATTTCTTAACAGCCCAAGACACACGAAGCAGAAAAAAAAAACATAAATACTACAAATAATTGATCAACTATAACCTTAAATAACAAATAGATATATAATAATGAAAACTACATATATTTTAATACATTAATACTATAATAACAAAAAAATAAATTCAAACAATATAATAGTAACATACATTATATATATATATATACCTAATACATATATATATATATATATATATATCTAATATATATATATAAAATATAATAATATATACATATAGAAACATATATAAATAATAATATATATAATAATATATATTAAAATATAAAAATAATATTATATATATATATAATTCCTTTATCTACCTTTTCTCCCCAAGATCGGGAGTAAAATGTAGACTGTTACATGCTATCGCGAAAAGAAAAGCAGGTAGAAGAAATATGACAAAAAATGCCTCGAAAAGAAAAGCCCCCAGACTTAGACATTCCCAGAACCCACCTCAATGATACCACTAATTAAGTAAGAACTACGTCCGCAAGTCAAAGAAAATCCACCCTAGAGACTTCACGAGACTTCAATGGCCCGTCACTGGGGTATCTCGTCAAGATGGTAGGCTTCATCCCACTTGCCCAGGTGAGGCCCACAACACATACCCCCTCACAAAACCGCTCCATTCACTCCTATTAATCATGCAACCTTTACTTTCTCGCCTCTCTGCCAAACTAACATTTCTCCAGGCATTTCCTTACAACTATCCATTTTTAAGCTTCGGCTAACTCACCAGCCTGATTGATCCCAACAATACTCACCAAATATACATCCCACATTAACATAACCAACTATCATATCAATCCTCTGCCACATGACCAAACCATATCAACCATACTTTCATTGTAATCTACCTCTATTACCCCTTTCTACGACCACACTCTCTATACATTCAAAATTCAATTCATTTTATCGAATTCTCTCACACCTAACACGCCCTAAAGATTCCATACTGAACACATTGAACTTATAGAATCAGAAATATACCTCATATCTCCAAAGGCCCATAGTAACTCCACTACATTCATACTCGATAATAGGCACACGTGGTAACAACATGACACCTCATGTTAAGAAACCCTAGCGCCACTTCAAGACTTAAGTCCCTTACATCCACCAACGATTAATTGCACCACCACCCATCTTCCTTCCATTCACAAACTTTCTAAATCTACACTCTGCGATAATCCTAACATAAGAATTCAAAACATAATATCAAATAAATATATTAAACTCAGACACTCTGTTCCAGCTGCTCACCATCTAACATAACTTCACATCGAGGACTGTCCAACTCACAACCATAACCTACTCTTATATCTACGTTTACTTCAAACCCCTCCTCTTTACACACACTGCCAAATCCTCTCCAAACCTCTCAAACTCTCTTCATATTCACCACACACACAAAACCAAAATCATCCGCAATTAATAAATAAAACATAATAACTAATAATAATTAATCAATCAATAATAAAATAATAATAATACACTAATAATAATAAAAATAATAATATAATAGAATAATAATAATAAATAATAATAATAGTTTCTCTTGATTAATTAACACTGGCGTCAAAACCCATTTTCTGGCATAAGGTTTCCCAACGGTTTTAAGGTAATTCTGGGATGCAGATTCCAAATCTGTCATCGGTTTTTGTCTATCACATCAGGTTTTCGAGATATCACATATTTCAGTTTCAAATAAACCGCAAATTTATCATCATTTTTTGAATATCTGAACAGACTTACAGATAAGAATAAGGACTAAGATGCCAATATACAATATAATGAAAAATAACATTTTTTTTATTCGTAGCACAAAGTTGTGATTAGTGAATGGGATATAAATGTGAGTGAATGCTTATTACCATTTTAGAATGACATGTGAAATTAAGGAAAATATGTACAAAAATGTTGATTGACAATAGTGATGTTACATTTGCATAAACGACCTCTTCATTGACGATCTCCGATGTACAGCTTGTGGAATGTCTCTCATCAAGGACCAGCAGTAATCTGCCATTATGTTGGTGTCCCATCGGCCTTGGTAGCTTTCTTACATAACTTTAGTCTTGATGAAAGCGTTCACCTTGCTCACGTGACCCAAGTGCTCTGGAAAGTCTTCCAAGTGACTATGTAAGTAATGAACTTTGATGATCATTCTACATTCAAGCGCTTGGAAACTCAAGATTAGCTTCTCCACAATTTCTCAGTAGTTGTCTGCTTTCCTGTTCCCAAGGAAATTCCGTAACACATCAGAGAATGTATTCCATGCTCTAGCCTCTGCCGCAGGTTTCCTAATGAATTTTCTTATGTGAGTGCCATCAATGCTGATTTCTTACTTTACCGGCCATCAAATTATTCCTGCCTTTTTCTTCTCGGCCGACTGAGACTTGGTAAGATTGAAAAAAATATAGCTGAAGCTGTTTCCTAGTGCTTGATCAAGAGCTTGTCGAATTGCCCTTCATTAACGCAAGTTTATGCTGCAGCTGCGCGAAATACAATTTTATTTCCTTTCACCAGCGTCAAGCTGAATTCTTGGTTAGCCAGACTTTACCACCCGTGTTCTAATGCAGCTTACTGACCAGTAGCACAGGAAACAAGAGCATTTGGTGTAACCTCCTTTGCTGCCCCAGCCAGAAAATTAATATTTTCAAATCCACACAAATTAACCATCCATGAAGATGGTATTGCACTCTATCCAGAATTTTATTGATATTGGCATACTCTTCTTTTATTTTGCTACAAGAGTGTCCTATTGCGGTTTGAACCATATATATTCCTGTTGTGCACAGTAACACATTTCAAACTTCTTTTACTACTGTCAATGAAAATCTCCATTCACTTGAATCATATGCAAGCACACAACATTCTCAACATCAAATCTCTGGTAGCCTCAGTAAATACGCACAGTTTATTTACTCACAAGTGTCAACTGCCGTACGCTCTGGAGCATGGAATATTTGGCGATATTAAGGCAGAAGTAGAAGTCATCCCAGTGATTGCGGGTTCTCTCCAAACCATTGGCCCACCACCAAATCTCAACCAAGCATCCTTTCCTTTAGACCATGATGGCGCAAAGTTTCAACATACGTTTTGCACTTTGTGAGGAGTCCAATATTTGTTTTGGGTCTTCTCACCAGTTCCTACTTTAAAGTAGGCAAGATACACCCTCTTGCCAAAGGTAATTAATGTTGCGCCTTTGATCCTTCAAAGTGAAGGTCCCACAGTTGTAGCAGAAGATATCTGTGTCTTTACGGCATCTCCTTCTTTCAGATTGTTAGATCACAACCTGCAAATGAAAAATATTGCAAAAATTGTAATAAAATGACTGCATTAATGTAATATGTAATAATGTAATAAATTGTGAAATATACATAAAATAATATTAATAAATGCACTATTGTCCAAATACAACAACATCTTTTATCACTAAAGCAGTCTTTGACTCGCAACAGTTTGCAATCATCAGTGACAAAGTGTTATTTTCGGGTAATATCCATAAAAATGGGGTTTGCCGATTGCATAGAAATGTGATGTGATAGAGCAAATCTGAGATTAGATTTGGAATCAGCACCCTCGAATTAGTATAAAACAGCTGGAAAACTCCAAGCCCCCCAAATGTTTTTTTTTTCTTTAGGAATTAATGATTTATTTAATAGTAAAATCATTCATGTTCATCTTATATTTCAACTTAATATTTTTTATGTAATTTTAATATATAGCTAAGTAAGTATCTTAACACTGGATTTTAAAAATTTTTAATATGTGAGAACAAACCGACAAACAATACAAAATTTTAGTACTTTTAAATTTAGAGCTCTTTAAATTCATGATGCAGCACAGAAACAATCTTTTCTCGGTTTTGGTGTAATGATGTTCCTCACGTATTAATCGGCATAAACTGACGAATGATATTGAGCGAAAAAAGATGCCCGATGATATGACTATTAATCGTATCCTGGTGAATCAACTAATAATAATTAATACTTTCACTTTTGTTTACTTTCAAAAAATATATTCCATTTCCATTTTACAGTAAGAATTAAAACCACGTAGCTACTAGCTTTTATGTTTCAACATGATTTTTTACAATTTACAAGAAGATTCTAACTAGCTACAATAAAAAGAATAAAAATAATGAAAGAAGAGAGACCTCAATTAATCAGTGAAAATACAAAAAAAAAAACTGTTCGATTATTTTACCATGACAATTATATAATATACTCTTTTAAGATAAAGATAAATATTCAATACTCAAATTCAAAAATTCTCAATTGCTGATGCCCAAAAGCATTAAGCTTTCCTAGATATGGCGAGAGCCGCTCACTTTCGGCGCTGTTTACATCCCACCACACTAAAATTACCCTCGCCTCTCGACTGATGATGGAGGGGCTGATAATAATATTTGCCCTTACAATCATAATAATGGAAACCTTTTGCCATTTTCATGCCACCACATGAAAGGATTCTCTTCTGTAGCAGTATCTCCATGTTTCGCTAGAGCCTCATCTCTTTTTCACAAGATTTGCGCAAATTTGAATTATCTTTTGCTCCTTGATGACTATCTCTCCAGTTTTTCGATGAGGTTCTATAGTGTGATTCCTTTGAAGGTGAATGAGATGTCAATGCAATTTTGGCCATGAACTTTTCAAAGTCTAACATATCCAAGTCCTCTTCATCTTCAGTAGGTTTATTTGCTGAAAAGCCACCATCGTCACTATCAGTGCTGTTGCCAGGGGTTGCTGATAAGGCGGCTTCCACTTCTGTGAATCTTTTTTTTTTGTCACGCTGAGCAAGCCTCCTCCGTTATGCTATTTTAAATGCCGTACATAGAAGCTAGTTCACCGTCGGAGAAAGCATCTTGCTTAGGGTTTCAGCTATCTTAAGGAATTCCTTATTAGAGCCTTTATATATCAAAACTAGATTTATTATTGAATCTAAAAGTTTCTCATAATTCTTCACCCAAAAAGTAAGAAGTATCGGCCATATTAACCAATACCGATACCAAGAAAATTGGCCGATACCGATACTATCGGTACATCCCTAATTTAAATACTATTAAATTTGTATTTTTTGTTTTTAATTTTTGTTATTTATTTGTCGAGTCACAATCGTAAATTTTGTATTTCAGTATTCTAAATGTTTAAAGATTTGTTAACATAAAAGAATTTTTTTTGAAAAGTAGTAATTTTATATTTAATATTCATTCTTATAATTAGATTTTTGTACATAACATTTTTTATAATAAATTTTGATTGTGCAGAACTCCTTGGCGATGCTGATGCGGCAAGAAGAAAAGCGGTCCAAAATGAAACAGTATTCAAGAGCAAACCTCAAACGTCAGCGTAACGCTTGCAATCAAACCATTATGAATAGTCATTTAAAAAACTTTGGTTAGAGTTTAGCTAAATTTTAGTTTTAAAAGCAAAGATGAATTGACTAAAGCCATCTAAAGATACATAACAAAGGAAGTTTAAATGTGTCTATTGTACTTATAAATCTAATTTTAAATATAAAACCTGAAAGGCCATTTGTCTAATTTAAAACAGCAATATAAAATTGTCAAATGTGCACATTGCCAGCCTATGAATAGTAATTGCGAAAAGTGACTAAAAAACACATGCCTTGTGCATCGACAATATAAAGTTATTAAGTGTTTCTAAGTGTATCTGATGAATGCTAATGATAAAAAAGAAACTTAAAAAATCCACTTGCTAAATCATGAAAACATAAAATTGTAAATGTTCTATGCAGCTATGGAAGTAATAAGAAAGGAAACTTAAAAATAGACACATTCTTGTGCATCGAAATATAAAGTAATTTAAACTGCAATGTAGCTATGAATGTAATGATAAAAGTTGATTTTCAAAATCGAATGTCAAAAGAAGATATCATGAAAACATAAAATTGCTTTAAATGTTCTGAGTTGCAACTATGGAATATAATTAAGGAAAAAGCGACTTAAAATTCCACTGCAATCATAATGAAAACAAAAATTAGTTTTTTTAAATGTTCTAGAGTGCCAGCTATTGGATGTAATAGCGCGAAAAGAGAGCTTAAATAGACACATGCGGTGCCATCGAAATGATAAGTTGGCTTTAAGTGCTTCCCCTTCCAAGTGCTTTGTAGCTAATGATTGTAATGATAAAAGAAATTTAAAATCCAATAAGAAAAAATTATAAATTGTAAAATTGTTTATTTAAATGTAGACTTAAGCCTGCAACGCCTATTAAGCGTATGATCTACGCAACATAATTAATAAAAGCGATAATCTTATAAAAAATGCAGCTTCCCACCTCTGCGCATTAGCTACTAGCTGAATCATGAAACAAAAGTGATTTCATTAAAGTTCTGAGTGCTAAACTAAGAATGTAATAAGAAAGACACTATGCGCTACACCCTGAAACTCTGATGCATTTCGTCTAGAAAGCACCTGACCAACAACCTATTAGTCCCAAGATTGTATCATTAAATTCTTCTAGGTGCAATATAGCTAAAATGAATGTAATTTGAATAAAAGCATCACTAAAAATTCTTACTGCCCTAAATCATGAAAAAACACACTAAATTGCACCCAGTATTAAGATGCATCTAGATGGTGCATAATCTATGGAATAGTAATCTAAATAAAAGCGACTCCGCCCTTTAAAAAATCCACTTGCCAAATCAATGAAAAACTAAAATACTGTCATCAAACACTTAATGTTCTGAGTGCAACTATGAGAGTAATTATAGAGGAGACCTTCATAAAATACCATTCGCTAAATCATGAAAACATTAAATATTCAGTATTAAAATGCGACTGCACGAGTGCCCAGCTATGGACTGTAATAGGAAAAAGAGACTTAAACTACGACACAATGTTTGGTGTACATCGAAACTATAAAGTTGGACAATATATTAAGTTTTAACCTAAGTGCCCCTACGCTCAACATGACAATGCTAATGATAACAAGAGATTAAAAAAAGCACAATCTGTCTAAATCCATGAAAATGTTAAAATTGACGTTAAATGTCCTCAGAGGCCCAGCATGATGAAATGTTAAAAAAGAAAGGAGGATTTAAATAGACAATGCCTTGTGTGCATCGAAATATAAAGTTTTTTAAGCTTGTATTAATGAATGTAGCTATGAATGTAATGAAAATAAAAGAAACTTAAAAATCCACTTGCTAAAGATTTTTGAAAAATAGCTAAAATTGTTGAATTTAAATGCTGCTGAGCTGCAGCTTATGGATGTAATAATTTAAAGGAGACTTTAAAAAATCACACTTGCCTAAATCATGAAAACCATAAAATTGTTTAAATGCTTCTGAGCTGTACTATGGAACAGTAATAGGCAAAAAAGAGAACTTAAATTATACACATTTGTAAATACATACATTTGTTATAAATATTTAAATGTTCTATGACTGTGTGCATATTTATACATTCTATCTTTTAAGCACTTTTTAATTCGTTGAAAATATGTAACTAGTTAACATGTTCAGAGTGCAGCTATGAATGTAATCGGAGAAATGACTTAATTTAAAAAGCCACATGCTTGTGCCCATCGCAAATCATCAAAATGAGTTTGATGATAAAAGCCGATGGCCTAAAAAGCTAAAGACCGATAAGAACCATCCCGCCTAGCAGCGCCCAAGCATCAAGCCCTCAGGACCCCAACTGTGTTTCAAAAAAATACCATTAGAAGGACAAATATATCGGACAAAAATGCAGAATGGCAATGCCAGTGCGTGGAATCAGTATGCTCAACATATTTATTGCGGTGGGGTTTTGCCTGCCCCAGAGGGCCCTCATATAACAGAAAGACACAACAGCATATGCAGACTGATCCATTATAAGATTATGCAGAAAATTTGAAATAGGAGTAAATACAGTTAACCACTGGCCGAACATAACCCAAACAATATAGAAGAAAACAACAGAGTCTTAATATTATACGATTACAATATCCCAGCCGACGCACAAGTCACTCATAACAAACCAGATATAGTCATCCATAACAGAACAAATGCTGGATCGTAGAGGTCGGAGTCCCGTGGGATGGAGGCGTCTCGGCCTGCGAAAGGGAAAAAGAACTCAAATACCAAAGGCTAAAGTACGAACTCAAGAGATTGTGGAATATAGATATGATTGAAATAGTTCCAGTGATTGTGGGAGCTACCGGAACAATAAAAAAGAGCCTTGAAAAACATCTAGAGAGACTCCCGGTAAAGGTATCCACACTGGAGCTGAGTATGACAGTAATTAAGAAGAGTTTAAGCATACTAAGAACTGTGCTGGGGTATCGATGAGACACCAAAGAAAGGGAAATTATGAGGGTTGTTCTTAGGATTAAGGTTTAATCCCGAACAACCCCTTCGAACGAAAATATATATACCCTTTTGATAATGAGTTTTGATAAAAGAAAAAAGAAAAAAAAAAAAGTGTGATTTAAATGTGCCTGAGTGCACTATGCGATTAAGTAATAAAAAAGCCGGACTTAAAAATTCCACTTGCCCTAATCATGAAAACATAAAATTGCTTTTAAATGCTTCTGAGTGTAGCTGATCAGTGCGAATAAGAAAGGAGGGGGGGTAACTTAAAAACACATGCTTGTGCATTGCTATAAAGCTAATTTAAATGTTTTGTTTGTGTTTTAGTGTAATGAAAAAAGAAGATTAAAAATCCACTTGCTAAATCATGAAAACCAATAAAATTGTTTAAATGTTCTGAGTGCAGCCTGAATGTAATAAGAAAGGAAGCTTAAAAACACACATGCTTGTGCATCTAAATATGTAAGAGGAAAGAGTGATTACAGCTGCTCAAGACAGAACAATCAGAGCAAGATGCCATCGGAAGCATTTGGAAAGAGAGCAAACATTCGGCCCCAAATGTAAGTGGGACGCAAGAACACAGAATCTGTCCCTCAACATTCTAGCAGGATGTCAACTCTGCTAAATAGACATTGTATGCGAAAAGGCATAACACCATCTGCAGGTTGATCCATTTTAAATTGTGCCAAAAGTATAATATCAGGACAGAAGCGGCCAACTACTGGAAACACAATCCCCGGAAAATGAAAGAAACGAAGAGGTGCTGCCCCTACTCTATGATTCTGTCATCCTAACGGATGTAGCAGTCGCCCATAATAGACGCGCACATTGTAGCTCAAAGATAAAAGAGAATAAAAAGTTTCATATTAGTAGACACGTGCAGGACACACACC
>JABUQX010048476.1:40000-42948 GCA_015478945.1 Trachelipus rathkii | reverse complement strand
TATAATTAATTAACACAGCAGCATATATATATATATATATATATATATATATATATATATATATATATATATATATACGTATATATATATATATATATATATATATATATATATATATATATATATATATATATATATATATATATATATATATATATATATATATATATATATATATATAATATATATATATATATATATATATATATATATATATGTAAAGGTGAGCATGAAAGACAAATTCTGCTGGTCATTCGCTGTTGTCCAGTTGGAAGCGAGCACGAAAAACCATGAGATATTTATGGACTTTATTATTTACAACATATGGATTAGGTACATAATACTAATGCTAATATTATTTTCAGTAAATGCTGAATGAGAGATAAAGTATTCAGTAAATGATGAATAAGATAAATTATAATAAGTTTTATTGATAATGATAATATAGATCTTACTTTTGATTCATTTGATTTATTGATACTCACATGTACAAAAACTGTTGAGTCATAATAACAAACAAAATTAAAAGAAGAACAATTATAATTACAACAATCAGAAGAAATATACAAGTTAGGTTACATCTCCATTCACAAAAGAAGAAAAGAAGATATCCATCATAACCATCTAGGTGGGTAATTAATAGTGAATATTCTATAAAGAGATAATAGTAAAAGTAAATAAAAAGATAAATAATAAGCATTTCATATCCTGCAGAACTTATGTGGAACAACCCGTTAGGTTTTGTATACAAGACGCCCCTCGCAGTCATCCTATGAACAGGAAGGGTGAGTAGCTGGAAAATAAGATTAATTAATACTTGAAGATGAATTGATAAATGAACAAGAAACTAATGTATGTGTTAATACAGGGCTTTATATTTTGGGTCCACTTGAATTGCATACCTTGTGATCAAAAACTGACGTTTCATATCGAGGGTCCAATTAATGGTTCATATCTTGGGCCGCTTCATATCGCGGGCTGAACTGACGCTTTCTATCTTGTGTCCACTTGAATTCCATATTTCGGGACCAATTGACGTCTCATATCGTGGGTCCATTTAACCTTCCTAATTTGAGTTCTGGATTGTAAAGGATTTTCATATTCTACATTGAGAAGTCACGTTGAAGAACAACAATCATCTACTGATCGAATACCGAAGATTCCGGATACTGAGAAAATCAGATATAAATGAAAATCAAGATTTTGTAATTTAAGTTAAGTCACATTAGATTCATTTGAGCACCTAGTACCTTACACAACATGGTTACACGGGTCTAGATCTAATTCTTCAAAGATAAATATACAACCCCAGTTATAATATTGTTAAAAGAATCATTGCAGGGCTATCCATCTGAACAAATTATTGATCAGCAAATCGAGATCAAAATATTCTACATTGCAATTTTAATTAAATAAGTTGATGAAGTCGCCTCTCTTTTATTATCCGAACGTCCAAAGTGTTATTCAACATATTCTAGGAGAGTTATAGGAAATAGAGGAAGAATCTAGAGGTACAAGTGAGCTGAATCGTGATCAAGAAGGAGTTGCTGTCGGGATAGAGCTGAGTCCCAGTGCAACTACCAGCCGGGAGGCGAAGCTTAATACTCTCATCTAAGCAGATACCATCATCCAAGAATTTGAGAAGACGACCGATTCACGAGGGAACTTCATATTCGTCTACAGATTGGAGCAAGGTATCTGTTCAGCAATTTTTGACGGTTCTTGTCTTTTATTTTCTTTGATTATTGTAACCAAGTTTATTTGGTGGGTACATTGGTACTCATCGTAACATATATATAGCTATTAGGGATGTACCGGAACCAGGTTCCGGCCGGAACCTCGATTTTTTGGAAGTTCCGGTTCCGGCCGGAACTAGCTTGGTTCCAGCCGGAACTAACCGGAACTTTCTACTTTTTCAAATGTCTTTCTTAATAAAATTCAGTACTTGATTTGTCATTTACACAGTTATGATTATGCATAAAAAATAATATTGAAAATTGATATGCAGTCGTCCCTTCGTGTAGAACGCTGTTTGGTTCCGACCCTCAAGATAGGCGATATCGCGATAACTTTAAACACCCCTGAAAAATCTAACATTAATTTTAAAATTTTTACCTTTGTATAAGGTGAATAAAATAGCAGCAGTTTTTTACTTATCCTTAATAATAATTGAATAAATTTGCAGATACAATGTTATTTACAGAACAGTATATAAACAGTATATAAACATATATCTTAAAATGAGCAAAAAAGTTTTTTAGTTTTTTTTAAAAATAAAATTTACAATGTACAAACCTTTAAAAAAATTGGAGATAAAATTGTTTTTATATATTTAATTGAATAGCCTGAGGACTGTAATATAAAATTTTAAAGTTTAGCCAATTGAGCACAAAAATAGTTTCTTTCAAATTGTAAATGAAGTTGGAGGTGTAAGAGATGAAGGCAGTCCAGAATCTGTAGGTTGTATTGGCTGCTTTTTTGAGAAATATATCGTTATCGGTAATTGACGCTTTTGCCTTTTTAGTTCACCAAATATTTCTTTTTTTTTTCTTTTCATTTCATTATCTTGACATATGTATGTATTATTTTTATTTTATTTTTTGCAATTTTAATTTTAATTTTTATCTGTTTAACATATGTATTACAGAATTTTAATTTTATTTTTGTAATTTTGTAATTTTAATTTTTCTTTTTATTATCTTTGCGGTATAGCAAGATCGGCGTTTATGGGCACCTGCTTCACGATGGACGACTGTATGTAAACAAATATGATTAAAATGACCTTCACTCTATACTTTCGAAAACTTTAAATATGAAACAATATTTTCCCACTCGAACGGATAGCTTTAATACTCTAGAACGGGGTTTGGGATATTTTTGATTTTTTTGAGATTTTTTTATTTATTTTTATTTTTTTAGACACAAATTGCTTTTTTAATTATTATTTT
>JABUQX010048476.1:32500-35000 GCA_015478945.1 Trachelipus rathkii | reverse complement strand
CTAATCCTAATCCTCTCCCTTCTGCTAACCCGCAAACCGCTCTCAACCCCTTCATCTCAAAAACTTCCAACTTTTTCCTGGACCTAGCAATTCAAACCCCACGTTTCACACCCATACAACACCGCTGTACACAGATTTTTTCAAACATACTTATCTTAATTTTCGTGATAGATCCCCCCCTTTCATATTTCTCTCAGACCACTCAAAGCCCTCATCCCTTCACCTATTCTATGTTCTATCTCCTCCTTCATCCCTCCCCCCTTACTCAACTCCATCTCCTAAAATCAAAAATCTTTACTTCTCCAATTTACTAACCCCCCACTACTCTACCTCTACCCCCTCCCCTCCTCACTTTCCTCCTCCTCAAACACTAAACACTTTTACTCTTACCTGAATTTATTTTAAGCCCCTTTTTTCCACACACTCTCTCCAAACTCCCTCACCAAGTACCTCAGCCCTTCCGCGTTCTTTGCCACTAGGGCAGTATCATCCGCAAACAGTATCATGTTAACTTCCCTTCTATCATTCCCATTCATCAATCCACCCCCTCCCCTTCCCTCACCATTCCTCTGCAAACAACTCTCCATAAAACAAATTGGAATAGCCCACGGGACCCATTACCCACACCCCTGCCCTCAATCCACACACCGTCCCCAAACATTCCCACTCTCCCCTCCTAACACTCTCACAAACATTTATTTCTATAAAAAGCCCTAATACCTTCCCTAAATTACCCCCCACCCCATTTTCCTCCAACCCCCTCAGTTCAACCCTATTCACTCTATCATATGCTTCCTCTAAATCAAAAAACATCCATACACTTTCCCCTTTCCTCTCAATACTTTTCTCCACAAGCATCTTTAGTGTGAACACTTGTCCAAACACCCTCTTCCCTCCCTAAATCGCCTCCTTGTTTCTTCCCCATTCTTCCCCTCCGTTAAAACCTCTACTCTCTCAATTCAGTATTTCTTCCGTACACTTTCCCTACCACACTTAAAAGGACATATACCTCTATAATTTCCACATTCCATCCTACCCCTTTCCCCTTATACAGGGGAAACCAAACATCCATCCTCCCAATCCTGTGGCACCTCACCACTCCTCCAACATATGTTATATAACCTATGCAGCCATTCCTCCACCCCTATTCCTCCCTTCTGCAACAATTTCCATTCTCACACAATCCAGACCTGCGGACTTCCTTTTTTTCTCCTTTATTCACGGCCCTAATTATTTCCTCCATTTGTTTTTCATCCTCCCCCTCCCTCCCCACTTCATTTCCCATCCTCACCTCTTGCAAATCTTCCTTCCCCTACCCCACCCCCTCATTCAATAGTCCACTCAAATACTCCCCCCACCTCTTCCTCACCCTATCCTCTCTCCTATCCAATCCCCATCTCCTCCTTTATTCCTCTCCCCCAACCCCTCCTTCCTCTTCCTTTTTTTATTAACCTCTTTCCAGAACATCTTACTCCCCGATTCAAAATTTTCCCTCACTTTTCTACACCATTCATCCTTTGCTCTTCTCTTCGCCCTCTCCACCGCCCTCTTTGCTTCCACTCTAACCCCTTTTATATTCCTCCCAGCTATCTTCTCCCCTACTTCCCAACCATTTCACATAAGCCTCCTTTTCCTTTTCACCACCTCCCTCCACCCCCTCACTCCACCATTCACTCCCTTTCCTCCTGTTGCACCCACCCTTTTTTACTCCACATACCCTTCTAGCCTCTTCACCTACTGCCTCTTTAAACCTCTTCCACTCCCCCTCCACCTCCCCAATTTCCGTCCTTCTCACGTTTCTTCCACCTGTCCTCCATACCTCTCCTAAACTCCCTATTGCATACTATCTTCTCCAATTTTTCCACCTTTATCACTTCCACTCTCTTCTTTTCTCCCCTTCCTAACCTTCACCTCTCCTCCCACCCTTATCCTGGCAACCACCAAATATATATATATATATATATATATATATATATTATATATATATATAATATATATATATATATATATAATATATATATATATATATATTATATATTATATATATATTATATATCATATTCTTTTTTTTGTCGTGAATTCGATCTATGAAATTTTAAAGCAAGAATTTGCGCTTCTTTTAATATTGGAATTTGAATATCGATTTTGAAAGGCTTAAATTTTTCATTTGAAACTGACATTAATGGTACTAGTAATTTGAAATATAAAAAATATAGGTTTGTTGCTTTATTTTAAATCAAGCTTTGATGAGTCAATACAATTATTATTTGATTTTAAAGCGAAAATAATCGTCCTTCATATAATAAATTATAAATATGTCCATATTTGTCAAAATATTTAATGTGTATGCGGAGTAAAATTATTAGTTTGCTTTTATAACTTTTATATAGCTGGCCGAAAATTTTTTCTTGATGACTTTTAATTAGTTAGTTTTTTCAAGAGTCCTTTTTAATTGCCAACATAGAGGATAGAGGAGTAGCCTCACAAATTTGTTAAAAAC
>JABUQX010048476.1:17500-27500 GCA_015478945.1 Trachelipus rathkii | reverse complement strand
TATATATATATTTAACATTACAGAGGAAAGGGAAGATAAAGTGTTATCTTAATTATTAACGTAAATAAAAGAGCAGGCAAACAAATGAAGATATACACAGGTTTAAATCAAATCAATGTACAGGATAATAATGATGCTGCCGATCGCAGATAACCGATATGAATTTGCAGGTGGTACCAACTTTTGGCTTATATAAAGTATGTTTTGATGGTAAACTAGAATATAGAAGTAAGAGAGTTGATATTCTAGATATAGAACAAACAGATAACGTGAATAGGTAAAGAGAGGGAGATTATTCATATGCTCATGAAAAAGTTTGAACTTTTTTGAGTGAGATCAATGCGGCGCTAAATGACATATATAATTTTCTAATAATTATATTAGAAAATTAGATTTAAATTAAAATTTTATTATTTTTCAATTTGTTCCATTTTGATCTCTTTTAAGTTAACAAGATAAGAATTAATAACACCTAATCGAATCAAACTTTCATAAAAAGAACGATGTGGTTTTTTAATCCCATTAGTAAAAAAAAAAAGTCAGATTTAGTTTGATAGTTTTCTTATTTTGTTCAAAATTCTTTGGTTAAAGTATATATATATATATAAATATATATATGATTATTTAATAATATATATATAGTATATTATATATCTATATATATATAGTATAAATATATATATATAATATATATATTATATTATTATATTATATTATGTATCTTTTGTATATAGATTATTAATATATATATATATATATATAATAGTATATATATATACTACTATTATACACTTATATAGTATATATATATGAATATATTATATATATATATATATAGTATAAATAATTTATAATATATAATTGTATAATAGAATATATATATTTATAATATATATATAGTATAGTATATGTTATAATATATATATTATATAATATATATATATATATATTATATATTATATATATATATTCTATATACACGAATATATATATATATAAGGTTATATATAGTAACGTATATATATATATAGTATATACTATATATAGTATATTATATATATATATTATATAACTATATATATAATATATAATAAGGTATATATAATATCTTATATATAATATTATATATATATTATTATATATATTAGATATCAAGGGCTCGGATAGTCGGGAGTTCGGAGTCCGTGGGAGTAGGAGTCGTGGAGTCGTGCAATTTTCCAGAGTCGGAGTCGCGGAGTCGGAGACGAAAATTCTGTGCAAGTGGAGTCGGGTCGGAGTCGATCGAAAATGTCCTGCTGCAAGTGGAGTCCGGGATCGGGGAGTCGGAGTCAGAAAATATTAATGAAAGTAATTATTATTATTATTATTATTTATTAATTATTGACTTAATTATTAGTTATTACTTATTATTATTATTATTATTATTATTTCATTATTATCTATTATTATCTATTATTATTATTATTATTCATTATTATTATTGAATTATGTAATTATTATTATGTAATTATTTATTATTATTGATTATTAATTAAAAATGTCATTATAGATTTTAAGGAAGAGGGAAGTTCATTTGGTTTTTGCAAATTTTGGCGAATATATCATATAATATAAGTATAATATATATATATATATATACTATATATATCTATATATATTATATATATATATATATTATATATTATATCAGGTATATATATATTATATATCGATAATATATATACTATTTATATAATAACTTATAATAATATATATATATAGTATTAATTGCCCTTTGTTTCGCGCCAAGCCTGGCGGTAATGTGCATGAACATGCATGCGGAAAACGACAAGTAGTAGAAGAATAGTGAACTAGAGTTGGAAAAGAAAGTCCAGCTTACCGCCCCCCTCTATAGCTATGTTTTGGTGACGAACTTCGTTGTCCGCAGTCAAGAAAATCCACCTAGAGCTTCATGGGAAAGGCGGAACGGACCCTCAGGCTATGGACAAGATCGTGCAGTGTAGGGTTCATCCCTTGGCGCAGGTGGGCCAACCATACCCAATCACAAAACCTCGCCATTCCCTCCTATGTGCCTTTCTTCTCGCTTCTGCCAAACTCACACTTTCTCCTCCAGCAGACACTCCTTTACTGCCTCAATCCACCTTTTTCTTCGTCCTCCAGCCGGTCGATTCCCAACACACTCCTCACTATTACACCGCTTAACCAACCGTACTATCATTCATGCCTTTTCCCATGGACCAAAACATCTCATACGTACTTTCTATTTATTGCTCTCATATTATCCTTTCTTCACCCACACAACTCTCTAATACGTTCATTCCTCATGTTTATCAATTCTTCTATACCCTAACATGCCCTAAGATCTTGTCCCATGCTGAACACATTGGAACTTTAGGATCTATACTCTTTTTCGCAGACCATAGTTCCCTCACTACCATTATCTCTAACACAGGTAACAAGATTTCCCATCAATAAAGACCCTAGCGCACCAAGACTTAGTCCTTTCACATCACCAACGGGAATTAATTGGGCACCAGCTACCTTCCTTGCCAGTAGCACCTTTCCTACTACACACATAGCATCATCCGTTCCCTTTTCATTTCGCCCATATTATCTAAATATTTATAAACTCGAGACTTTGTTCCAGCTTTCACGCATCTAACAGTAACTTGCACACCGAGGACTGTCTCACTCACAATCCATAATCTTACCCTTATCTATGTTGTCTAATTTCAAAACCTCCTTTTTCCACCTTCCAATCTCTCTGGCCACTGCCTCTCTCAAACTCCTGCTTCATATTGCACTCACACAAACAATCATCGCATATAATGGTAGGGCACCTTCACTCACCTCCATCTCTCCATTCATTCTAGACACCTTTCCTGCCACCCACGCCCTATCTCTAAGTCTTTCTCATAACTCCCATCGATACCAGAATTGAATAAGCCAAGGAGACATAAATAGATCCGCTGCCTCACTCGCGCATTATTTAAACCAATTATATATATATATATCAGTATATATATATATATAATATATATATATATATATATATAATAGTAGTATCTATATATATATTATATATTATCTATATATATCGACAAAGTAAATGTAAGTATAGGATTTTCAACTTTAGAGTATGAGCTTGAGACTGAAAGTTAATTGAACCTGTGTAATTTTTATAGATATGTGGCTGTTATCTTTTAATAACAAATGAAAAAGTTATTTTTGCATTATAATTTCGTTATACAATGCATTTCTTTCCGAAACTGAAATATATTTGTTATGTAATGTGTTGCCGTCTGCAATCTTTATGTCTTTAACGGTACTTGTTACCGTTATATCATTTGGAGCATTAGATTCATTGGAAAAGTTGGTATGTTTTTTTATTCTCAAAAGCAAGCGAAAAAAAAACAAGTTGCAACCAAAAGAAATGTTGTTTCATTGTAACTTTGTAAAGACTAAGCGGAGTCAGCGTAAAAAGTTGAGTTTGACTGAGTCGGAGTCGGAGTGACTGAGTCGGAGAATTTTTCTTTGATGTGGAGTTCGGGGTCGGAGTCGAGTCGAAAGATTCTTTGTTTAAGTGGAGTCGGAGTCGAGTCGGAATTGGTAATAATTCCAAATTTGAATTTAAGGAGCGGAGTCGGAGTCGAAAGTCGAAAAATTTATTTTACAACTCCGCAGTCCTGGCTGAATATATATTATATTATACTTAGTAGTATGATTATATAATATATATAAGTATATATATATATACGTATAGTATACATATGATATATAGTAATATATATTGATATATATTACTATACTAGATCAATTATTATATACTATTACTTTAGTTATAATCTATATTACTATTACGCTAATCCTCCAGGAAAAGTTCCACGAAATCTGCTCTACTATGTTTTTAGATACTGGAGTTGGCGAAGTGTACGCATAGTATATTCTTATACTAACGGGAGCAATCTTCAGCATTCTTTGTTGTAAAGTCGTGAAGTGGAATGGATGTATACGGTCTTTCCCACCTTTGATCATTTGAATATCTGTAATTGTCGCTGTTAGCCCGCTAAGCTGTATTTAGGAGAACCATTTTTTGTCACTTTGGTTATTGTGAGTGTTTTACTAATGCGAAGTATTTTCACATATCACACCTTTCATTCTTATATAAGTTTTATCCAAGTCTAGAATTAAGGATTTCCATCAATATAGCTTCTTTATATAGGAAAGCAGAGTAATTCGTCAAACCTAAGCCTATAATCCTCAACTCATTTGACTCAAATTCCGATATATATAGTAGGAACTATTATATATAGTATATATATGTATATTTATGATATATTATATATTATATATATACTATATATATACTAGTATATATATATATAATCTATATACTTATATATAATGATAGTAATACTATCATATATATGGTTTGCTAATATATATATAATATATATAAATATATATAATACGTATATATATCATATTATATATGATATATATATATATATAGTTATAGCGATAATATATATATTAATTATATAATATATAATACCCTTACTCAAATATTATATATATAATAGCTATATATATATATATATATTACTATTATATATTAGTATTACATATACTATATATTATATAATATATATATATACTATACTATATACTATATGGATATATATATTGTATATATAATATATATATACTATTAGGGAAGGTTCACATATATAGATAGTACTATTTATATTATATTAATATATATATATAATATGATATATATTTTATTAATAATATTAATATATCTGATATATAATTAGACTGATGCAAAAATGTCGAAATTAAATGAATTTATTTCTTTGTTTAGTATTTTTCAGACAAGACACTCCGCGCAATTATTTGGGTTTATAATTGGTCAACAACATCTGGGTGCAAATTTTAGGGTGATGTGAAAGTAACCTTAGAGGTTGTCTAGCCCAATAGGGTCTGAATTAGTTGTTCGCTATTTTCACACTACCTCATTGAGGTACCACGCGTATAGCGCCTTTGAGATTTTTTTAAGCGTGGAAGTTTCCGCCATGAGGCACTAGTAATCTACGCACATACAGTTTCATCTGGTTTATTATATATTATGTTCTCCTATTGTATGTAAGAGTATCGTTTGCTTCTTGTTTTTTGTTCGACGAATTACGATTTCCTATGTACGCTGATGTTATAACTCTGTAGTGAGGTACTGTTTCCTGCTCTTCATCATCTTGTTATCCAGTTTGGTTGTATTCTTGTATTAGCCGCACACCCCTCTCTGCAGTATCATTAACAACTTTTAGCTCTTAGATTTCTCTTTATGGCTTTCAGATAGCGTCTTGTCATCATTCCATCTGCAGCATCTTTTGTCTAGAAGTTGTGGTGAGGCAATGATGAGTATGTCATAGAATCGTTTTGTGTCTGGCTGTGAACGAAATCCTGCATTGTTTTTTTGTGGACTACCTGATTTCACGATTTTGAATTGACTGTGGCTGTTTTTTCCGGTCTAGGAACCCCTCTGTTCTGTAGAGCATGCCCCTCGCAGTTTTGTTTTTTGCCTCCCCGCAAAACCTCTGACTCATAAAAGTGCAAAGAGGAACGAAGTTTCTCTAGAGAGGTACTCGAAAAATGCCTCAAACTTTATTAAGCAGCAGCACTGTAATGGTACCTTTTTTCCTTGTTTTTTTGGCAGCCTTTGTTTGAGAAGATCCAAATCCGAACTCGCGGAGCACTCGATGTGGGCTATGGGTGCCGGTGAACATAAAATAATGATATTTTGTTGTTTAAACAAAACGGATTTATGCAAGGCAAGTTTTTAATTGGCTCTTGGAGTCAGCTTAAACTGGGTTCTTAAACATCCATATTTTATACAGTAAATTGCCTTAGACATCAACGTGCCCTATGATATGCTCCGGGACTTTAAATCTGATTCCTGAAGGGTGTTATCAAGGAAAATCAATGTCAGCCTAGAGAAATTCCTTGTGAATCAATTACGAGGGTGGTGGTTATCTGAAGCCTGCCGCCATTCTTTAACAAATGTCGAAGCGGATTCACCAGCTGCCTGTTATTTTCTCTTTGATGAAGGGTTTCTCTGTGGCCGTTTGGTACTGGTTGTCGTATCAACTTTTTCTACTGCCATCGGCCGAATTTAAATGCTTTTAAAAGAGTATATGTCAGGTCCAGGGGAGCAGGCAAAGGGAGAACAGAAACAGCTTGCTTCAATGTTAATTCTAAAATGTGTGACTGGCGACAAGATTCTAGCCCGCATGTGTTTACCATTCTTTGTGCTCTAGGGTGACAAACAGTGCACAGCTGCGTAGTTACTGTGCTTGGCTGGAGTGAGGTGTCAATTGACATGCACTTGACTTGCCTTTAGATATATTCCATTGGAGATCTAATTGATTATAGTTCAGACATCTGCAATATTTTTTACCGTGTTTCCACGGGTAAGCTACGGAACGCCAAAAAGCTTATCGACACCCTAGTCAAGAAATTAGGACTGGCAGTCGTTCGATATTTATCAATATTGGTAATTTTTCTTCATTTAATTTGCTTTCCCAATGAATTTGCAGAGGACAATTTGTTTTTGAAATCCTTCCAGCAAGTTTTTTGCCAATTTTTTCTTCGCTGTTTTGTGCTGTCTTGCTTCGTCTTAGCTATAATTTTTCACCAGTTTGTGACAAGAGCTTCTACTGTAGGATTCAAGATTTGTTAAGCAGATTTTGTCACTTATTTTTGGTCAGACATCATAGGCTGCAAGCATGGCATGTCGTCCAGTAAGTTTCACTCGTCTTTGGCTTTGGTATCTCGTTCTCTGGACGTGCTGAATGCTTTGGATGAGGTTCTATACACATATTCTTCATGCTGAATGGATGATATTGTTTAATGTCAGATCCCGCTGAAATGTGCTTGAACTTGCAACGCAGCTGACATGCAAAACGGTTGCTTCGCTCGTCCCTCTTTCGCCTCTTTGTACAAGCAATTGAACTCCCCCTCCTTGGCTATCTTTTTTTTCGTTGTTTATTCCGCCACTAAAGACAATTTGGCCTCTGTCTTTTCCCTTGGAGCAGTCAAAACGCACGATCTTCGTCCTATCTGTTCGAATGTCAACGAGCATTTGCATGCGCAGATATCAAAACAAGATTATCTAAGCCTTCGTTTTTTCCATCTCTGCTTGTCGTTTCTGAACGCAGACGCACAGATGACTGTTTTCTTCTCTATTATTTCTCAGTTCTTTTTTGTAATTTCCCCCCCCATATCATCTGTAAAAGTATTCTTTTCTTTAACGTTTTTTCGATACTGACAGGTGGGTTTCATTTATCACACCACAATGTTATGCTGAGAGATCCTGTTTTCTTGGGGTTTCTCGAGGGTCACTGTCCCTATTACCGACGTCTACGGACACACGCATCGGACGACACGCAGGCCTATGTTTCACGACCTGATGTTTTCTTGTTCAAGGGTTTGGTAGTTCAAAAAACGGGTGTCATTGTTTCCCGCTTTGATCGGAGCTGGAGTTCTTTAGATATTCTAGGGAGTATTCCGTTTGAAATAAGCCAAATATCCGTTGTACGACGTGTACGACTTTCCATATTTAAAACAGATGGCACTTTACTACTGACACTCATGAGTCATCAGCCACGAAGGTACTAATGTCTACGGTACTGCGTCACAATCACGACGTAACTCTAAAGCTGTAGGGTTTGCTATTTCGATCGCCGTTTATTAAATAGAAACTCGTACAGGTGTTGAAAATTACTCAGAACTTTCCAGAAATGTAATGTAGTTAATCCTGTAACTTTCGGTTGTTTTTGCTATTGCTACATTTGCTTTGAATATTTTAGCTTTGAAAAACAATTTACAAATACTATATATTAGGTTTACGTGTACAATTTGTAAAACGATCTACATTCTAACGCATTCCTTTAACTGTCTCTAATGGCAGTAGCAGCTCTAAAAGGTTATTCAATGAGGTGAAATTTTTCCACAGAATGTTTTTTTAAGAGCAATAAACGATATTTAGAGGGTGTCCTGAAGATTTCAGAATGGTCGACTTTTGCATGAGTCTTATATATAGACTATGCAATTCTACATACAGTATATATAGCATATATTATATATGTCTAGTATATATATTCTATTTACTTGACTTCTTGAATATAGATCGAAGCATATTTATTATTATATATTAATATTTATATATAGTATATTATATAAATATGTAGTATATTGTGGAGAAGTTCTTCTCCACCAAAGAACGTTGAATTTGAGAAAATTGCCACGCGCACACACACGCACGCCCTATGACACTCAGCACATCAGTGCAACACAACAACGCGCAGCGCACACACACACACCACATCACCTACAGACATAATTGATATATAATTACAAAATTATATAATAGAAATCTGTATGAAGAAATATAAGAAATTTTTCTATACTGGGACAAAATGTAGAATCAAAAATTTCAACTTTAGCAAACTATGAATGTATCAAACTAATCATGTAACACTGATTTATTTTTAATAATACACTATTTCCACGTATTGATGTTTGTAGTAATTGGATCTTCAAGAACTTTCATTTTCTAAAAGTCTGCGGAAAAATATAGTGAATAAAAAAGAAAAACAATGATTTGAAAAGGGTTCAAATTGTACTGTTCCAAAATCACTTTCCAGTGTTTCTAAAGCCGCAAATTAGTAACGCAAAGATAATCATTGATGGAATTTTTGATTCAATGCAGTTTTTGGTTCTAATAATTTTCACCTGGTTTGTAGGCTATATATTAAGCAATTGTTAAAGTAAAAAGTGATACCATCAATTGTTTAAACAGCTGAAATATATACTAGTATATATATATATATAGTATATATATATATATAGTATATATTATTATATTATAGTACTATAGTATATATATATTGATATGAGGTATATATATACTACTAACTATATATATGTAGTATATCATATATAGTATATATAGTATATAAGTATAGTATATAATATATATATAATAAATGATTATATATTTATATATATTACTATAATATGTATATATATATATATATACTATATATAACTATATATACTATATATTAATAATATATCTATATATATTATTATATATATATATATAGTATATAAGTTCACTATATCTATATACATATGTAGTATATTATTATATTATATATACATATATAATAATTCATAATATATATATATATATTATATATATATACTAGTTATATATATACTATATAGTTATATATATATATAGTATATTACTATATACTATTTATATAATATGAAATATATATATCGGATTATATATATAGTATTATATAGTATTATATATATATATATAGTATATATATGATATAGTATATATATATACATTTAATATATATTATGAACATGAATATATATATATATATATGCTTATAATTAGTAGTATAATATATATATTATATAGTACACCTATAAGCACATACACCGTAGTATACACATATCCTAACTCGCCTCATACGTATGATTACCTAATATATTATATAATCAACTCATATCTATAATATAACATATATATATATCTATACAACTTATAATTATACTTAAAAATTTTAAAATTTAATTAAATAAAATTATTTTTATATACGTACGCTACGATAATACGTATGTGCCGAACTAGACCTATATCTTATCAAGTAGTATATGGTATACAGCGTATATACTCAAATATACGACTTATTACAGCATATAGTATTAGTATTGTATATATAGCATTATATTACTATATCTTACTGATATCCTATCCTATAGTCATGATATATATATCATATATCTATATATATATAGTATATTTTGTCTATATATATATAATATATATATATTGATATTAGTAATATATATATATCATATATAATATACGATTTACTATACTATATATATATTATATATAATATAGTATCTCCTA
>JABUQX010048476.1:5000-12500 GCA_015478945.1 Trachelipus rathkii | reverse complement strand
TACTGATATATATATATATATTATCACTAATTGATAATTTAATATTTAATTTTTTTAACTATTTTAAAATTATCAAAGTTCAGATATTGTGCATACCTGATGCATATGAATAACTTTTTCTTTTTTTTTTTTTTCAGCATAAATTTAAAAGGTTCTGACCACTAGTGAGGCTAGTGTTTTGTGGCAATGACGTGCAAAGCTTCTGATGTATCACGTAATAGAAATAAACAGACCAAATGATAAGTGATGAAGGTGGATCCAGTTGAAGAAATGATCTAAAAAAAAGCTGGATGTTTGGAAGAACATTTACGGGACTGCTAGGCAGGATTAGCTATACAATTACCCATGTGTTTCTCTGTATGTATGCATATAATTATTTTCAAATAAGATTTATAGAATATGGTTTACAAATCTGGTTGTGGTCTACATTTAATATTAAACTATAGTAAATAGTAGTGAATTATGTAGTATTATTATTATTCGTTGCATTTATCTCAGCTTATTTTCTGAGTTTATTAAGTTTGTGCTAAATTTGTACGACTGCACTACTATGACGAGAAGCACAACCTGTAGACTGCATACTATAGTAGTACCAATTATTCTTACCATTAGTAAAAAACCCAGCTTAATTCATCTTTAACCTTTTCTAACACTTTACCTTTGGTGCTTCAGAAATATCTTCCCTTTTATTTTAAAGTAATAGCCTACTTTATTTCAAATTTGAATTTTTCCACCTTACCATTTATTTTCTGATCAACTTCCAATTGTGTTTCTCTTCATTTTTCATCCTACCAAAATTGTCCAAGGAATAGTTAGTGTCTTTCTCATTCTTATAACTCTGATACATTATTTGAAAATTATGCTCCTTGCAGCCACATCTTACCTTTTCTTTTAAAAGGTGTAGTTTAATCCTACAGGGTTCCAATGTCAACCCAGCGATGTGTTTCAATTCTCTTTTATTACAGTTCTCAACCTCGGTATCTCCCCCACCACTTCCTTAAAATTTCTCAAACTTGTTAGAAGCTTTTTCTCCCAAAATTTTATTTTTCTATTTCAAAGGGTTTTTGAGTTACAGCTATCAGAATTTTCATAAAAGTTGACCTCTGAGAGGGTATAGTTTTGAGTTTTCAGAACACCAAGGTTTCATCCCATATTTACTGACTAATTTTATCCATTCATACTCTATATCACTTACAATGTTTTTTCAAGAGCTTTACGATAATATAAAAAATTAATCTCAGTGCCCATAATAACTAATTAACTAAAATTTGTTTTATAATGATAGTTTAAGGGATAGGAAAAGACTAACTTCAAATTGTTTTTAACATTACAGTTTTGCATGGCAGATTACAAAGACTGGGATATAACCACCACACTAAACACAACCTATAGTACATTAATAGTATATATATCATAATATATTATATATAGTTAATTATATTTATATTTATACGTTATAATAGTATATATACTATATATAATATATATATATATATATCATATTATATGATTAGCAGGAAAATAATATTAGATCCGTATCGCTAAGTCATAGTGCATTATTATATTATATGGAGACATTAGACTCAAGTTATCTATCTTGTCGTGTTATTTAAATAAACTAACTGTACATGTATGATATATTTAAAAATATAAATTTAATATATATTATACAGATAAAATATATATATATTGATTAATATATATACTAACATATTAGTTTAAATATATACTATTTTGTATCATTATAAAAGATATTATTTACTTAGTTAGTAAGCAGTATATATAACTATGAGAATTAATTATATATATATATTTATATATATATATAGATATGTATATAAATCAATTATATTCAGTATAAATTGCAATTTATATATATAGTACTCATTATGATATATATTAATAATTCAGTCATATTAAATCTGATTTTACAGGGAAATAACAGGTCAACGTTTTTTCATTATTTTCTTTTAATTATTTAAAAATTTAAATTAACATTATTACTTTAGTGTCATTATTGAGATTCTGTTTTTATTATGAGGTCTTAATTATTTCTTTAGAATAGATTATATATAATGTTGCTTATGAGTGATTGAGGTCATAATAGGAGTTTATTAGCTCATTTAATAGACCTGACAAGAATCTCATATTATATATAATTTAATTTATACAGCAACTCAAATACGATGATTAGTATCAGCAGTTCAGATATTGGTGATTTTACATGAGTAACAAAACGAAACACCGTATACGTCAAAATTTAATACTACTTATGAATATCTTAGATTAGTATGGAAATTCTGCGTAGGTAATATCTAATTATATATCTTTATATATTTTTTGATAGGTGTTAATCTACAGGCTATAGCAGCCAATCAAGAGAAGGTTAAAAGTATTGCTATAATTACTTCGCAGGACGATATAAAATACACTATCAAGTGGTGTATTTATTTATATAGCGCCAGATTGGTCTATGGGAGAGGCGTCACTGGGCAAATGTGAGAAAGTATATAAAGTTTAAAGTGCACAGAGAAAAGGTGATAATTAGAGATATATGACGATTTTCTTTGAGTATATGACATTGTATATCGATGGTATTACTATGTATAGTATATCATAGTATAATATTTCTTACTAAATATACGGATATAAAATTTTAGTAACTTACTAAGCCATCACATACACATGTTACATAATCTTTATCGTGAATCTCTACTCTCATTATCCCTAGTTAACCATATAATTATAATATATAATAGTACTTATTACTCACATGTCAAGTCATTTAAAGGGGATTAAGTTTTTGTATTTAGCAAAGCAAATGGATAAACTATAAATTTAATATGAGGTATAAACACTTTTAAAAATTATCAAATATCATTTCAAACGAATAAGTACACAATACATGAAGTACATTAAGAGTGCTTCAATCACGTCTTCTAATTTACTTATTTATTATTTAATTATAAAATTTATTATTATTTAACTCATACTTAATTTTTCAGTTCCTAAATATTACTTATTTATATATCGCTAAGATTATTATAATATAATATTATCTCTTCTTATCATTAATATTAATAACTATTAATTATTATTATATTGATTATTATTAGTTATTATTATAATATTGAATAATATGTAATATATAATTATATTGCATTATTATTATATAATATGGAATTATTTATATATTATTATTTATAATTATTAATCATTATATTATTTATGATTATTATTTATTCATTCATTAAAAAAGGACATTTATTATATCATAAATTTATTATTTGTAATATTAAATTTTAAATTTTAAAATAAAAAAATTCATTAATGAAGAAATTTACTTAATTATTTTTTATATTCATATAATTAAGAAATAATATTAATATTATTAGTATTATATAATTATATCTATTTTATATTATTAATTATTATTATATTATATATTATATTTATTTTAGTAGTAGTTGATAGTACGTAGTATAAGTTAAGTATTTATAAGAAGTAGTGAAAGTTAGGTAGTAGAGTAGATGTACAGCAGAAGTATCAGTATCTACTGGTTAAAGTATAGCAGTAAAAAGTAAGTATATATCAGTTATATTACTTAATTATAAAGAATAAATTCTTAGAAATATATATAATACCGGTATGTGATTGTAAAATATCATAATTAAAATTTTAAGACTAATTTTTTAAAAAGAGAAAATATTTAGTATTATATATTGATAACAATATAAAAGTGTAATAATTTATAATATATATAATATAATAATATATAATATTATATATATTATATAATAGTATATATATATTATTATATTAATATAATATTATATATTATATATATAATAGCATATATATATAATTTTATCAATATAAATATTATAAGTTTTATATATATATATGATTATAGAGTATATATATAATGATATATATATATATATAATTATGATATATATAATATATTAGATAATATATTATTATATTAATAAATAATAGAATAAAATATATAATAAGTAGGTTATTAATATTAATATATATATATATACTTTAATAATATATATATATATAATATTATATTATAAATATATATATATATATAATATTATATATCATATATATATGATATATATATTATATTATATTAATATTATATATTATTAATATAATATATAATATAATATATATATATATATATATATAATATATTAAATATAATATATATATAATTATATTAATATATAACATATATTTATATTATATATATATATATATAATAATTATATATAATATATTAATATATTATATATAAGTATATATTATATATATATATATAATATTAATAATATATAAATTATTAACTTATATATATATATACATATTATATATTAATTATATATATTATAATAATAATTAATTAATTATATAATAATAAATATTTATATATATAATAAACTATATATAATAATATATATACTATATATATATATTTAGTTTATATAATATATTAAATATATTAATAAATAATATATATATATAATTATATAATTATAATATTATAATATATATATATATATATAATATAAGTATATAATATATATTATAATATTACTATATATAATATATATATATAATTATATATTATATATATATATATATAATAGATTATATATAATATATATATATTATAATATATATATAGTCTATACTTACGGACTTCATGTTTTCGATTTCGATAATAATTCAAGTGGAATGGTGAAGAACTGAATTGAATGGCCTCTTTTAGTAGTGGAAGGAAGAACTGAATCTGAACCTGCTTCACCGTAGATGGCCTTCCAAAGGAGTAAAGGTCGAAAGGTTTTTCTTATAGCGCGACCAACCTTTCCTTTTTTCTGGCGTGACGTGAGATGTTTTATATAGAATACAGATGAATTTTTCCTTTGAGTATTATTATAATAATAATAATAATAATAAATAATAATAAAATAATAATAATAATAATAATAATAATAATAATAATAATAAATAATAAATAATCGATAATAATTAATTATAATAATTATATAATAATGAATATAATATAATAATATATGAATAAATAATAATAATTAATAAATCAATATATATTAATAATAATATATATTAATATTTTATAATATATATAATATAATAATAATTAAATAATTAATAATATATAATATATATAATGATATATTAAATTAATATATAATTATATATGTATATATAAATAATAATATAATTAATATTATAAATAATAAATATAATACTATATATATAATATATATATAGTATTAATAATACATATAATATATAACACTAATTCAATTTAATTCTAAATTTGTAAGTATGTAAAATACCTGGATTGTATCACATTTTATTCCCACATATGAACATATATAGATGATTAACGATAACTCCAACAACTGGTAAGTTTAGTTTTATATATTAGATATTATATATAATTATTATTATAATTAATATATTTATTATATTATTATTTAATATATATATATATATTAATTATATATTATATATATTATATATATATAAATATATACGTGGTAATATTATTATAATTCTCATATACGTTTATTAACTTTTATTTTTTTATTATATGTTTATAAAATATTAATATTAATTATAAAAATTTAAATTATTAAAAATATCTAAAATAAAATATATTTATTATTTATAAATAATAATATTTTATATTATTAAATAAATAAATTATTAATTTTAATTTAATAAAATATTATTAATATTTTTATAAATTTTAAGTTGTAATAGTTAATTTATTTTATATATTATTAAATACATTAAATTTTTATATATATTATATTATATATTATATATTATTATATATTATTCTTTACTATTATTATATAATAATTATTATAATATATATTATTATAAATTATTATTATTAATTTTAATTATGTTAGTACTAGTTTCCTATATAAATCTTTTTATTGATTATATTAATGTTTAAAAGATCTTTTTGTAGAACATGAAATTATTAATTTAATATATTATAATATATTATATATATTATTATTTATATATTATTATCTATTATCTATTATTATTATTATATTATGTAAAGTATATTTAATTTATATATTATATTATTTATAAATTATAATATAATTATTATTATATAAATTTATTATATATTATTTATATTAATATTATATTAATTATTTTATTTATTGTATATTTATATCATTTATTTAAGTAGTATATTTTTTATTATAGTAGATATTGATTATTATATAATTCTAAATTTATTATATATTATTATTGTATTTGACTTCTCTCTTTAACATTATTTTTATGTTGTTATTATTATAGTTATATAATAACTTATTATTATATGATATAACATGCATTAATATTAATTAATATTTATCATTTAAATTATTATATTTAATTTAAATTAATATAATATTATTAATTATGTTAATATTATATTATATGTATAATAATTTATATTATTTAATAAATTATTAATAATTAAATATATATATTTATTATTGATTTATATTATTATATTTATTATTAATATTATTTATAAGTTATATTATTATTTAATTTATTATTATTAATTTCTTATTATTTAAATTATATTTATTCTTAATTAATTAAATGTCAATAATTATTGTTATATTTATAATTATTATATTCTATTTATTATTAATAATATATATTATATTATTATTTAATACATTATATTAATTATTATTATATATTAATTGATTTAATATTATATTATATTAATTATATAATTATAATTAGCTAAAGTTTTATGTTAATATTTAATAAATTTAAATTTAATATAATATATATTTATATATATTATTATTATTATTAATTTTATTATATATTATTATTAGTTATAATAATTATATATATTATTATTAATTTATTATTAATATATTAATTATAATTATATTAATTATTTAATATAAGCACAGAAATGCTGATGATTTTATATTCCTATAAAGTAACTTTTTAGCCCAATAGGAATATAAAGCGAATTTAACCTTATTAGCTTTAATTGTATATAGTTTTTAAGATTTCTATTCAATAATTATATTTAAAAATTTTTATATTGTGTATATATATATATTCATTGATTACTATTAATATATTAATAATTATATCATAGGAAAAAAAGCATAAATTAATAGATTTTAAAAAATAGTAATAAAATATTGCTATTTATTCGATGAATTTGATGAATATAAGGCTTATGAATTTGACGAATATATTAGACCTGATGAATTATATTAAATTATTATATACATAATAATGAATAATAATAATAATAAAATAACTTAATTAACTGAATAATAATATAATAATAATAATAATTAATAAAATAATAATAAGAATAATAATAATAATAATCAAATAAAATAATAATTTTATATATTATATAATTATCATTTATATATATATATATATATATATATATTA
>JABUQX010048475.1:85000-120265 GCA_015478945.1 Trachelipus rathkii | reverse complement strand
ATTCATTTATTATCTCATTTACACCTTCTCACACCACATTACAACCCCTTACACACTCATTCCTCATTTTAATCAATTCTTCTCACACCAAACACGCCCTACGATTGTCCCCTCTGAACACTTTTGTACCTTAGATCTTATACCTCTTGATCTATGACCATAGTTTCACTACTATACATTAAACAGGTAACAACATACCCTTAATGGGAAATACCTAGCACACTCAGGACTTAGTCCTTTCACTATCCACCAAGGATTAATTGCAACCACCACCTTCCTACCCTATTCACAACTTTCCTAATACATTCTGCATCATCCATTCCTCTTTTCATCCAACATATAATATAAATATTTAAAACTCAGTATCTCACCATCTAACATGCCTTCACACCGCGAATTTTCCTCCTCAGTACTACCAAATATTACTCTATCTACATTTATTTCAAACCCCTCTATCAATCCTCGTCAGAATCTCCACTTCAGATTTACAAACACTAAAACCAAATCATCTGCTTGCAATAAGTAGGTGCACCCCGACGGGTTTTCGGGTGGCCGAGTGCGTCTTGGCATTCTGATGTGTCTTAGGTTAGTTATCTTTCCCGGGCTGTCAGCCTGTGTTTGCCTACTTCTAATGTCGTTTATAACCCATTCCATATGATCAGAATGTACAGAAACCAAGGGACAGTAACACATCCGTGCCTCACTCATCTATTAATATGTGAAGACTTAATCCCATGTTTAATCTGCCATTTATTCTTTGACGTTTGGGGTGGCGTTGGGGGGTTGGGTGGTGGGGTTTGGGGGTGCTCAGCGCTTTCACTATCGGCAACATAACATTTGGATTTCCATTCAGAAGCCACCACAAACATAGTAGGGGAGTCATTTCGGACTACGCGTCGCTTTTACCCCACCTTGACCTTGAACTTTTTTGAACATCTTTGTTTTAACTGGCCTTAACCTTTTCTACCTTTGACAGTTTTTTTTTTGCCTTCAAAGTTTCTAGACACCTTTTAACCTTTTTCTGATCTTTTTGTGCCTTTAACCTTTTTGGGCCTTAACCTTTTATTTGAGAACCCGGATTTTTTTGAGAAACCCGGATTTTTTGAGAACCCGGATTTTTGAGAACCCAAATTTTTTGAAGAACCCAAATTTTTTGAGAACCCAAATTTTTTGAGAACCCAAATTTTTTTTGAGAACCAAATTTTTTGAGAACCTAATTTTTTGAGAAGAACCCTAAGTTTTTGGCAACCCTAATTTTTCCGGCAACCTTAATTTTTTGCAACCCTTCGAAGAAGGGTTGCGCCAACGGTTTTGCGTAAGCAACCGTTGTACGTGTCCCAACCCTAATTTTTTCGACCAAACCTTGTCATCCATGGGTCAATTTTGGCCCACCCTAATTTTTGGCCACCCTTGTTTAGGGCTAGCCCTATTTTTTTGAAATATTTCGGTACATCACACACGCGGGCGAGCGCACACACACACACACACCCACACAGATCACCTAGCCTACACCTACCCTCCATATAGCCTACACCCAGCTCCACATAGCCTACACCCAGCTTACACATTAGCTACACCTAGCCTTCACCTAGCCTACACCTAACACCTAGCTCCACCATCCTTCACCTAGCCTACCTACACCTAGCCTCCAACATCCTTCACCTAGCCCTACACCTACACTAAGATTCCACTCCGCCTTCACGCTAGGCCTACACCTACACCTAGATTCCACTCCAGCCTGTACCTAGCCTACTCCTACACTATCCTTCACCTAGCCTACCTAACCTAGCTTCCACCGCCTTCACCTACAACCTACACTCCACCCAGCCTTCACCTAGCGTACACCTATACCTAGCCTACACGTGCCCCTACAACTTTGATGGCTCAACTTTTTGCTCAACTTTGATGACCGTCAATCTTTGTTGGCTCAGATTTATTGATGGTTAAGCTTTGATGACTCAGATTTGATTGATGGTGTCAATCCTTTGTGGTTCCCAACCACCGAGAGAGTACTAGTGAATGTTTCTATTAGTGTTCTAGTATACTATGATTATTAGATGAAGTGCCAGGTGAGTGCCAAGTGAGTGCCAATGATTGCCAATGAGTGCAAAGTGAGTGCCAATGAGTGCAAGTGAGTGCCACTACATAGTGCCAAGTGAGTGCCACATAGTGCCAACTGAGTGCCATTTTTTCAAGCCTTCTAGCCTCCCCTGAGCCCGAATAGCCCTAATATGGGTATCTACCCTAGGTTATAAGTTATGAGGAATCGATTGGTGTATATTTACAAGTTGCTAGGATGCTTCTACTATGAGTTAGTCCTTTTCTATCATTTATAGCCTATATATATATATATTATATATAATATAATATATAATATATATATATATATAATATATATATATATATATATATTATTACTTGCACACACACCTACATACATACACATACACTTAATACACACATTCAGTATGACACTTATACACTCTATGACACTTATAAGCACTTACACTCTCCATAGACCCTTACATTAAACCCTATTACACTTACACTCACACCCCCACACACACAGATACACTTAAAACTTACACTCACACACTCGATATTTTGATTGCTCAATTTTGTTGCCTCAACTTTGATGCCTCAGCATTAATGCCACAGCATTGATGCCTCATCTTTGAAGGTTCGTCTTTGATTGACTCATCTTTGATGAAAGTGCATCATTTGATACCAAATCTATATTGCATGCTTCATCTTTGAAATGACTCATCTTTTGTCTACCTCTAGATCATAAACTGCCCACCAGGACGCAGCATGATCCCACCGCGCGAAGGTCCACAACCCCGCACCCGCAGGTGCGTCTCCGCCCGTCCCGCCCGCCCGCGTTCCCCGCCCGCCCCGTGCGCCCGCAGGCGCAATATTTTGCGCGCGTATGTTCCCGCCCGCCGCGTGCGCACGCAGGCGCAATATTCCAAAAATATGATAAATATATATATATATATATATATATTATATATTATATATATATTATTATATATAATATATTATATATATAATATATATATATATATATATATATATATATACTACGAGTCATTCATTTTTATTTATACTTAAACATTTTTTATTAAACACAATTTTTGCGAACCTAAAACTGTAACTCATTAGAGATAGACATCTTTTATATTTTACTTAATACTTTTTAATTTATAAATTTTTAAAAATTGGATGTAAGAAGAAAAAAAACCAGAGTGTCTGATATATAAACATTTTATTTTATAAAATTGTACGAATTTTATTAAAAACATTAAAATTACAATACCTTAAAGCAGTAAATCAGTAAAATCAATAGAGGTGTTACATAGCAACAAGGGGGTTAGTAATGCTTTTGTTTTTACTGCTTTACTGCTTTAACCTGCATGTTTTACTGCTTTACCTCATATGTTTTACTGCTTTAACTCATACATTACCATACCTTAAAGCAGTAAATCAAGTTAAATCAATAGAGGTGTTACCTAACACCTAAGGGATTAGTTTGCTGCTTTGGTTTTACTGCTTTAACTGCTTTTAACTTTCTGCTTACTAGCTTTAGACTTCTCTGGCTTTACATGACTTTAACTTTCTGCTTTACTGTTTTACATTTCTGGCTTTACTGTTTATACTTTAATAGCTTTAAACTGCTTTAAACCTAACGTTTTACGCTCTTAAAACTCATATCATTTATTAACATTACTACCTTAAAGCAGTAAATCAGTAAATCATATAGCGGGGTGACCTAACACCAAGGGGGGGATTAGTATGCTTTGTTTTACTGCTTTACTGCTTTAAACTCATGTTTTACTGCTTTGTTATCTCATGTTTTACTGCTTTAACCCATATGTTTTTACTGCTTTATCTCATATGTTTTACTGCTTTAACTTCATATATTTATTAACATTATGTTTTTTATTTTTTTTTAATACTTTTTATTTTCATTTTATTATTATTTTTTATTTATTTTATTATATTTTTATTATTTTTATTATATTATTTTATTTTTGAATTTATTATCTTTAGTGTTATTTACTTCATGCCTAATGTTATTATTATTTAGAACACACATACAACACACACACCAACACCAACACACATCCACACACACACACACAACACACACACCTACACATTATACACACAATTCACTATGACACTTATACACACATTCACTATGACCAACTTACATTTACCCATAAGACACTTAACTTTACCTTAACACATGGCGCGGTCACACATCACATCACACACACACACACACTTACACTTATACACACATTCACTATGAAACACTTATACACACATTCACTCTGACACTTATTACACACATTCACCATGACACTTAACATTTACCCATAGACACTACATTTACACTTACACACACATCAGCCCACACTTCACACCACGATTTTAACTTACACTCCACACCGATTTTATTACACACGCAGCTTTACTTACCTCACAACAGATTACTAACACTCGCCACAGTAATTTACTTACACTCACACCAAAGATTTACTTACACTCACAACACAGCTTTACTTTACACTCTGTACCCAGATTTACTTACCACACAGATTTACTTACACACACAGATTTACTTACACACACACACACACACACACACGCACAACCACTAACACATTTAACGTATAATTTATTAAAACATTTGATGTTTTAATTATTAAACATGGTTTTTATCATTTATATTACTCATTCAAATATAACCAAAATTATTTCAACGTTTCTTAAAACTTCTATAATAAATCAATCATTATCTTCGAACAAAGAATTTAATTATTAACTGTTTAATACTTTTTTGTTTATAAATTTTATAACTATCAAGTTTTAAAATAACTTTTACTAAAATTTTATGAAATTTTATTAAAAACATATATTTTACGTACCTTAAAGCAATAAATCAGTAAATCAGTAAGGTCAGCCCTACCACCCCTCTACAAACCCAAGCTATGCCACGTTTTTTTTGGTTCTATTGACGTACTGCTTTACATCATCTTTAGCCATGTAATAAGTATAAAAATAACAAAATAAGTTCTTCTCTGCTAACATAACATGTATTTTATTAAAATCTTTCTAAGTTCTTATTTAAAAATAACAATTATTCACTTACATTTATATTATTCGCTCGATGTTAACTAAAAATATTTCAAAGTTTTTTAAATAATTCGGATTTTCTTTATTATTATTTATTATTTATTATTATCTATGTACATTGACAATCCATCACGGAAAACACAACAACCCCCACTCCTTACAGATACGAAACTGACCTCTCTCTGTAAAATGTGTTGAAATAACTACTTTAGGCCTAAATTTAGGATAATCCTTTTTTTGTAGCCCGGGGCGATTTAGGCCTAATTCCAGGTCAAAATATATTTCAAACTGACCTTTTTCTGTAAAATGTGGTGCAATAACTACGTTAGGCCTAAATTTGCCTAAATTTAGGATAAGCCTTTTTTGTATCCCATGCGGATTTAAGCCTAATACCAGGTCAAAAGGTACTTCCAGTATAGACAAGACAATCATTGTTATTTATACTTTTATAAATATTTTCAAAACTGAAACATGCTGATACGGTAAGGATCCTTTAAATGCAGTTAAGAAAGGAATGTTTTCCTTACTTGTATTGTCGGAGTAATCCTTATCTCTATATATGGACCTCGTATGTGATTGTCGAGAATTATCTTTTATCGTCTTTTGAAAATTCAACTTTTTTCTTTAAAATTGTATTTGAGCAGGTGTGTTTTATTATCTTTTTAGACCCAAACTCATTTTAAAATCATAGTCATTTTAGCTGTTAAGCGGTGCACAAGTTATCTGAATTGTATTAAAAGTGTTTTTATTTTTACTAAGTGTATATCATATTATAATAAAGTACTTACATTGAGGAATAATTATTAATTTCACTAGAATAGATAATAATAATAATTAGAATTATAGTAGATCACGTGAAGCAAAACGTACGAGAGCGCCCGCAAGCGCGACCCGGTGCGGAACCGACGCATGAAACCCGCCGGCTGTAAATATTACTACGCGTCGCGAAATATGGGCGTTTGTAACTTTTCAAAGGGGTAGGCAATACCCTAGAGGTTGATCATCTTTTGGAACCGTCCCATCAGTATGTATAATATTAGTTTGTGTACTGTATCAAGGAATAATTTAACGAAACCTTATATACATGTGTCTCGAATGCGCATTAGTTTATTTAAGTCCTGTTATAGTGTTTTAATTACAAACCCAAGGGAGCTATTCTCGATGGTTGCCGAATGCATACAACATCTGATATAGAAGAGGTATGAACTTACATACTTCGATGTAATTTTGAAGTATAATATGATACCAATACTGAAAATCCATAAAGAGAAATTACGGAATTGGTAAATGAGGGGGAGTTTATTATGCATGTACAACACATTGTGTATTTAATTAATTAATATAGTAATTATGTAATAATATTTTAGATTAAACAACTTTTTTTTCATAACTTATACATAGAGAAGATTAAAACCGTAAAGACTTACCTTGAAAAGGGAGGGAATGGGATAACTTCTTTACATTAACTCTACGTCGTATATAGGTGTAACTTTAAGGCAAATAAAACTTGTTTTACATTCCTTAAAGTAATAAGATCTTAAATGCATACCACAAAGAGGAACATGGCCTACTATAGCCGGAGTATTTGTTCTATTTCCCTCAAGGAATTATAACTTTAGGATAAATAAACCAAACTGCTTTTTCTACAAAAACAAAATGTTCTTTCAAACTACAATGTTTTTCAAGAAAACTTTACAGTGAATATGTATTTTCTATAAATACAAATTCAAAATGTTCAAGTAAGAAATAAAATGCACGATTCCCTAATATGGAAACGGTATAATTTGAACATACAAAAATATTGTATATGAAAGTTTAAAACGGCGTCATCATAAAGAAAATATTTCGCGATCGGGGCGTAGTAATATTACGCCGGCGGGTCATGCGTCGGTTTCCGCAGCGCGGTCGCGCTTTGCGGGCGCTCTTTGCGTTTCTTCCGGTGACTACCTATAAAGTCTAGTGAATTAATTAATTATCTATTCTAGTGAAATTAATATTTTCGTCAATGTAAGTATTTATTAATAAATATAAGTATACAGCTGTAGTAAAAATAAAACACTTTAAATACAAATCAGATAACTTGTGCAGCGCTTAACAGCTAAATGACTATGATTTTAAAAGAGTTGGGGGTCTAAAAGATAATAAAAACACACCTGCTCAATAGCAAGTTTAAAGAACAAGTTAATTTTTCAAAAGACGAGAAAATAATTCTCGACCAATCACATACGGAGGTCAATATGAGAAAGGATTACTCCGACCCAAGTCAGCAATAACGGAAAAAACATTTTCCTTCGTTGAACTGCTTAAAGGACTACCGATCCAGCCATGTTTCAGTTTGAAATGATATTATAAAAGTAAATATAATATTGATTCCTGTCTATACTGGAATTACCTTTTGACCTGGTATTAGGTTAAATCCGCATGGGATACAAAAAGGCTTATCCAAAATTTAGGCCTAACTTTAGGCCTAACGTAGTTATGGCACCACATTTTACAGATAAAGGTCAGTTTGAAATATATTTTGGCCTGGAATTAGGCCAAATCGCCCCGGGCTACAAAAAGGATTATCCTAAATTTAGGCCTAAAGTAGTTATTTTCAACAGCATTTTACAGAGAGAGGTCAGTTTTGTATCTGAAAGGAGTGCGGGTTGTTGTGGTTTCTTCCTCGTGATGGATTGTCAATGTACATAGATAATACTATTAATAATAATAAAGAAAAATTATTAATTAATTTAAAAACTTTGAAATATTTTTAGTTAACATCGGAGCGAATAATATAAATGTAAGTGAATAATTGTTATTTTTAAATAAAAACTTAGAATGATTTTTAATAAAATACATTGTTATTTTAGCAGAGAAGAACTTATTTTGTATTGTTTATACTTATTACATGGCTAAAGAAGATGTAAAAGCAGTTAGTCAATAGAACAAAACGTGCATAGCTTGTGTACAGGGGGTGCTAGGGCTGACCTTCTGATTAACTGATTTTATTGCTTTTAAGGTACGTAAAAATAATGTTTTAATAAAAACATTCATAAAATTTAGTAAAAGTTATTTAAAACTTGATAGTTATAAAATTTATAAACAAAAGAGTATTAACAGTTAATAATAAATTCTTTTGTTCAGAGATAATGATTGATTTATTATAGAGTTTTTAAGAAACCTTTGAAAATAATTTTAAGTTATATTTGAATGAGTAATTTAAATGTACGTGTTTAATTAAACATAAAATGTTTTTTAATAAATTATACGTTATATTGTAAGTGAGTGTGCGTGGTGGTGTGTGTGTGTGTGTGTGTGGTGGTGTGTGTGTGTGGTGTGTGTGTGTGTGTGTGAGTGTAAGTAAATTGTGTGTGTGTAAGTAAATCTGTGTGTGTAAGTAAATCTGTGTGTGTAAGTAAATCTTGTGTGCGAGTGTAATTAAATCTGTGTGTGAGTGTAAAGTAATCTGTGTAAGTGTAAAGTAATCTGTGTGCGAGTTGTAAGTAAATCTGTTGAGTGTAAAGTAAATCTGCGTGTTGTAAGTAAATCTGTGTGTGAGTGAAGTAAATCTGTGGTGGGTGTGTGTGTAGCTGTAAATGTAAGTGTCAATGGGTAAATGTAAGTGTCATAGTGAAATGTGTGTATAAGTATGTGTCTTAGTGAATGTGTGTATAAGTTTCATAGTGAATGTGGTGTAAAAGTCGTAAGTGTGTGTGTGTGGTGTGTGTGTGTGTGTGTGTGTGACCGCGTGTGTATAAGTGTAAATGTTAAGTGTCTATGGGTAAATGGAAGTGTCATAGTAAATGTGTGTATAAGTGTCATAGTGAATGGTGTATAAGTGTAAGTGTGTGTTGTGTAGTGTGTTCTAATATAATAAAAATAGCATGAAGTAAATAACACTAAGTATAATAATAAAAATAATAATAAAAAAAATAATAAAAATAAAAAATAAATAAAATAAATAAAATAAATAAAAAGTATTAAAACAAAATAAAAAACATAATGTTAATAAATATATGAGTTAAAGCAGTAAAACATATGAGTTAAAGCAGTAAAACATATGAGTTAAAGCAGTAAAACATGAGTTAAAGCAGTAAAACATGAGTTAAAGCAGTAAAGCAGTACACAAAAGCAATACTACCCCCCTTGGTGTTAGGGGTCACAACCTCTATTGATTACGTGATTTACTGCTTTAAGGTATGTAAATGTTAATAAATATATGAGTTTAAAGCAATAAATATGTGAGTTAAGCAGTAAAGCAGAAGTTAAAACAGTAAAAGCAGAAAGTTAAAACAGTAAAGCAGAAAGTTAAAGCAGTAAAGCAGAAAGTTAAAGCAGTAAAGCAGAAAGTTAAAGCAGTAAAGCAGTAAAACAAAAGCATACTAACCCCTTTGTTGTTAGGTAACACTCTATTGATTTACTGCATTTACTGTTTAAAGTACGTAATGTTAATAAATATGTGAGTTAAAGCAGTAAAACATATGAGTTAAAGCAGTAAAACATGAGTTAAAGCAGTAAAGCAGTAAAACAAAAGCATACTAACCCCCTTGTTGCTATGTAACCTCTATTGATTTAACTGATTTACTGCTATTAAGGTATGTAATTTTAATGTTTTTCATAAATTTCGTATATTTTTTTTAGTAGAAATAAAATGTTTATATATCAGACACTCTGGTTTTTTTTCTTCTTACATACAATTTTTAAAAATTTATAAATTAAAAAGTATTAAGTAAAATATAAAAGATGTCTGTAATGAGTTACAGTTTTAGGTTCGCGAAAATGTTTTTAATAAAAATATTTAAACTAAAATGGGAAAATAAAAAAAAAAAATTAAAATAAAAAAAAAAATTTCGTTATAAATATATATATATAATATATATATATATATATATATATATATATATATATATTATATATATATAATATATACTATATATATATATATCTATATATATATAATATATATATATATATATATATATATATATTATCAGTATTGCGGGAATATTTGCGCCTGCGTGCGCACGCGGCGGGCGGATTACGCGGAAATATTGCGCTGCGGGCGCAAGCGGCGGGCGGGAACGCGGCGGCGGGGACGCGGCTGGACGCACCTGCGGGTGCGGGTCGTGAGCCTTCGCGCGGTGGGATCATGCTTGCTGCGGCCTGGTGGGCAGCTTATGATCTAGAGGTAGACAAAAGATGAGTCATCAAAGATGAATCATCAATATGATGGTATCAAAGATGACGTTCATCAAAGATGAGTCATCAAGACGAACCTTCAAAGATGAGGCATCAAAGTTGAGGCATTAATGCCTGAAGGCACCAAAGTTGAGGCATCAAAAGTTGAAGGCAATACAAATTGCAGGCATCAATTTCTCGAGTGGTGTGGTGTAGTGTAAGGTGTTCTGTGTGTGGTGTGAATGTAAGTGTATATGGTTTCAATGTAAGTGTCTATGGAGAGTGAAGTGCTTATAAGTGTCATAGTGTGTAAAAATGTTTCATAGTGAATGTGTGTATAAGTGTTTGTGTGTATGTATGTAGGTGTGTGTGCAAGTAAATATATATAATATATATATATATATATATATATATATATATATATATATATATAATATATATATATAAATATATTATATATATATATATATAGGCGCTATAAGTGATAGAAAAAGACTAACTCATAGTAGGAAACATCCTAGCAAATTGTAATATACACCCATCGATTCCTCATACCTTATAACCTAGGGGTAGATACCATCATATGGGCATTCTAGGCTCCAGGGAGGCTAGAAAAGGCTTTGAAAAAGTGGCACTCTGTTGCACTATGTGGACTCACTTGGCACTATGTTGGCAACTCACTGGCACTCATTGGCACTCACTGGGATATCACCTGGCACTCCATCATAGCACTCATAGAATACTCATAGTACACTAATAGAACATCACTTAGATACTTCTTACGGTGGTTGGGAACCATCAAAGTTGAACCATAAATAAATCTGAGTCATCAAAGTTGAATCATCAATATAGATGCAAACAAAGATGACGTCCATCAGTTGAGCCATCAAAGTTGTAGGGGCACGTGTAGCTAGGTATAGGTGTACGCTAGGTGAGGGCTGGGTGGAGTCTAGGTGTAGCGTGTAGTGAAGGCTGGGTGGGAGGCTAGGTTAGATGTAGGGTAGGCTGGTGAAGGATAGGTGTAGGCTAGGTGTAGGTGTAGGCTAGGTACAGGCTGGGTGGCATCTTAGGTGTAGGTGTAGGCTGAGTGGAATCTAGGTTAGGTGTAGCAGGTGAAGGATGGGTGGGAGGCTAGGTGTAGGTGTAGGCTAGGTGAAGGGCTCGGTGGAGGCTAGGTGTAGGTGTAGGGTAGGTGAAGGCTACGGTGTATGGCTGGGTGGTAGGCTATGTGTAGGCTGGTGTAGGCTGGGTGTAGCTATGTGGGGCTGGTGTAGGCTATAATGGAGGCTAGGTGTTGCTAGGTGTGGTGGTGTGTGTGTGTGTGTGTGTGCGCTCTCGCGCGCTGACGTAGATGTTACCGAAATTATCAAAAAATAGGGCTAAGGCCCCTTAAAGGTGGGCCAAAAATTAAGGGTGGGCCAAAAATTGGACCCATGGATGACCAAGGTTTGGTCGAAAAAAATTAGGGTGGACACGTACAACGGTTGCTTACGCACCGTTTGGAGCAACCCTTCTTCGAAGGGTTGCAAATTTAGGGTTGCCGAAAAATTAGGGTTTGCCAAAATTGAGTTCTCAAAATTAGGGTTCTCAAAATTTGGGTTCTCAAAGAATTTGGTTGCCAAAAAATTTGGGGTTCTCAAAAATTTGGGTTTTCAAAGATCCGGGTTCTTAAAAAATGTGGGTTGCACAAAAAATCCACTTGTCAACAATCCGGGATCTCAAAAAATTAAGGCCCAAAAAGGTAAAGGCACAAAAAGGGCAAGGGCAGGTAAAAATTTGGGCCCAAAAAAGGTCAAGGCCCAAAAAAAGTGAAGGTCAAAAAAGGTCAAGGGCAGGTAAAAAATTGGGCTCAAAAAAGGTCAAGGTCAAGGTGGGGTAAAAGCGACCGTAGTCCGAAATGACTCCCCTACTACTACAAACACCAAATATTACTAACAACTGCCACAGAGCTTCCTTATTAATCCTGTCATACGCCTATTCAGGGTTCACACCGAAATTTTGAATTTTGGAATTCCTGACTTTCCCTGACCAATCTTTTTTTCCCTGACTTTGGCCAGCGTGTTCGTTATTTTTGGCGTATAAAATATCTATTAATCATTATTGCAGCCTATTTACTCAGTTATACATTAAATTATTGAAAAATTTACTTTAGAAACTGTTCATCATCATGGATGAATTTAAAAAAAATTTTTTTTTTTTTTAGTAATCAGCCTATACCTTCCCCATAGCCGTCCAACGCACTTTTTTTTTATTTTTTCCAAAAGTAAAGTTTTATTTATACAAAAAGAAAATAAATTAAAAGCTTACATTAATAGCCTAGGTGAATAACGTCCATTGTGATCACAAAAGTTTTAAGTGGGGAGATTTAGTTAACTTTTTCTTCTCAAGCATCTGAATTTTTGATTTTAAAGTGTCTTCTCTTTCCTGTCAAAGCTTTCCAGTTTTTAACATCTTTCTGCCTTCAGTTTTTAGATCTGTAAATGGATACTTTTCTTTTTTCAACCTTTTTATTCTCTTCTTCTTTTTCTTTCTGTTTTGACTCTTTGAGATGTTCTTCATATCTCCTATGGGCAGCTCTTACATTTGTCAACATTTTTTGAGTGATAGGAACTTTATGAATACTTTCATGAGATCTTTCGCATTGTGCGCTGTTCTTTGAGAAATCAGACTATGTTTCTTTCAGATTCTCCACTAAAATTTCTTAATTTATAGATAAACCCTCCTTCCACTGTCGCATTTCCATGCAAAAATATTCAGTCCTAATTTAATAATTTGCCACAATTTCCCTCAACATAACATTGATTCCCAGGTACTTTAGAAGAAAAAAAACTCAAAGCAAGTCTCTTAGAAAGACAATCACCATCCAAAAAATTTTTGAATTTTAATTCAAGGGTAGAATGAGCCTCACTGCAAAGTAGAGTGTACTGTGCTTTTGCTTTCTAGAAAAATAGGGAGCAAGTCCATGGTTTAATCACTATTTACATTTCATCGGCCCCATTTTAAAATTGAAAGCTACCGCACTATCTGGAATATTAATTTAAATGTTTCTCCTATATCTGCACACACGAGTTTAAAGAAATTGTTATCATCCACCACCTTTAATGCCCATTGTATTTCAGATCTTGTAAATCATCTTTAATGCCAAAAAGATGAAACGATTGATAAACTGGTTCTGGTTGTTATAAATAGAAACTCAGGGCATTTCACAATCGGTTGAGTATGATTCGAAAGTTGATTGAATGGCATAATTTTCAGTGCACATACTTTCAATTTGTATTATTAGAACACGTAACGAAAAGTTTTTCAATGATGGTTGGTCCTGCTGAGTTTTTTGATTAAATTCAAATGAGTTTCCCCCTCTTGAATGTGAAACTTCGCTTGGCATCCCATGTTACGATAGATCAAAGTTCTTTTTACATACTTTAAAGTATGCCTTGGAACTATCAGGTCCTTTACCCCAACCATGATAAACTGTGGGTTCATTTGACGTCCCAACCACTAGTCGTTAAAGTTAGTTTTTTTGTTTGAAGTCATTTATAAATAAATAATAAAATACTTCAACTGCCCAAAATCAAAATCACTTTCGTAACCTCAAAAAACAACCCCTCAAAAGTTAAAATCTCTAAAAAGAAAAAAGATATAATAGATTAAGTCATACAGTCTAAAACACATCCATATACAATTCACCTTCAATCGAAAGGATGAACTTGGAACAACCTCTATCGAGCAGAATAGGAAGAATAGTAGGTAATAGTGAACTAAAAATAGAAAGAAACAGGATAGAAGTAGATTTATGGAATATCATTCCTCGACCATCCTTTTTCATTCAACTTAATCAAATACATCTCTTTTCACCACTTAATCCAGTAGGAAAAAAATATATATTACAAATATGCAAACTTGGTCCATGGATCATTCTCCATATGTTTTGAAAATTTTAAAATTTCCCCCGACTTTTTTGGAATTCCCCCTGACTTTCCAGCATATCCTTAAAACGTTTCACCTGACGCAATTTTTTTTTTCCCTGACTTTCCCTGACTTTCCAGAAAGTGTGAACCCTGCTATTGCAAATCCATAAAATCTAGATACAATTTATTCTTACTTCTTTTCACATTTTATCAATCATCTTGTTTCAATGTAAGAATTGATCCACCACATCCTCTACCACTTCTAATTGCACCTTGCCTCTTCACCAATCAGTCTTCAGTCACTCGACGTACTCTTCAAACCAAATATCAGCATATAATCATCACTACAATACTTAATAAACTAATTCCCCTATAGTTGCCTAACAGTTCCCCTTATCGCCTTACTCTTATATAAGAGGTACTATTACTATTTTAAATTTATTAAAATATATATATATATATATAATATTATATATAATATATATATATATATATATATATATATATATATTATATTATATATATAAAAATACATTTAATACTAAATTTATGTTTTGATCTTCTATATAAAGATGTCGTTTTATTTTAATTAAAATAAAAATAGTATAGACCCTCTCTCTCTCTCTCTCTCTCTCTCTCTCTATATAATATATATATATATATATATATATTATATATTATATATATATATATATTATATATATTATATATATATATATATATATATATATATTTAATAATATATATATATATATATATATATATATATATATTATATATATATATATAATCTATATATATATATATATATAATATTATATGATAATATATTATTATAAATATATAATATATAATATATAATATATATATATATATTATATATATATATATAATTCTTCTTCTTCTCAGCATCCCCTCGCCCCAACACTAGGGTGAGGTGAGGAAACATGCATCGGAAGGAAAAGCAGTAGGAGAACATGACAAACGTCGAAAAAGAAGCCAGCCTTACCGCCCCCTCTGTACATTAATTAGTGGAAGAGCCTCGGCACCAGACAGAAATCCACCTAGGCATCTATGGGACCGCGACGGGACCCTCACTATGGTAAATCGTCAATGTAAGGGTTCATACCCCTGGCCCATGGGTGGCCACAACCTTGCCCCATACAACCCCCGATTCTTCCATCACATGCCCTTATTCTCGCCTCTGCGCAAACTCACATTTCTTCTCCTCGATCCACTTTTTCTTCCGACTCGATCCACTTCCTCTTCGGTCTCCCAGCCGGTCGGTTCCCAAACACACTCTCCACTATAACATCCGCTTAAACGCAACCGACCTTTCATTATCCTTTCCACCATGACAAACCATCTCACATACTTTCATTTATTCTCTTCATTTACCCCTTTTCTTCACACCACACAACTCTCTAATAGTTCATTCCTCACTTTATTAATTCTTTTCAAACCTAGCATGCCCTAAGATTGTCCTACTGAACACATTGAACTTTAGATCTATATTTCTTATTCCAGCCCATAGTCTCACTACTATCAATAACACAGGTAACAACATACCCTCTTGTAAGACTCTAGCGCACTCAAGATTAGTCGCCTTTACATTCACCAACGATTTTAATTGCACCAGCCACCTTCCCTGCCATTCACACTAACTTTCCTACTACACTCTGCCTCATCCGTTCTCTTTTCATCCAACATATACCCCTAAATATTTAAACTCAGACACTTGCTCCCGCTGCTCAATCTAAACATAACTTCACACTGAGGACTGTCTCACTCACAACCATAACCTTACTCTTATCTACGTTTACCTTTCAGACCCTCCTTTTACATACCCTGCAAATCTCTCCACCAATCCTTTTCAAACTCTCTTCAGACTCGCCACACAGAACCAAATCAATCCGCATACAATAGTTAGGGCACCCTCCACTCCTCTCCATTCTCCCACTCATTCTAAACACCATTTCCTGCTCACCCTCGAATTCTTTCATAACCCCATCCATATACAAATTAAATAACCAAGGAGACATAACACAACCCTGTCTCACTCCGCTATTAATCCTAAACCAATCACCATTGACACCATTTATTCTTACACACGCTTCACTATCGTCATACATACTTTTGATTCATTCAGAAGCCTACACCAACACCCCATATATCACTAATACTGCCATAAATAGCTTCCTACTTAACTCTATCAATACGCCTGTTTGTATCCATACAACCAAATATAATTTTTTTACCTCCTCATTTTCTCAATCATTTGTTTCAATGTAAAGATTTGATCCACACATCCTCTACCACTCCTAATCGCACCTTGTTCTTCACCAATCAGTCCCTCACTCACTCGATGCATTCTTTTCGACCAAAAATACCAGCAATACCTTCCCTACAACACTCAATAACTTATTCCCCTATAATTTCTACAGTCCCCTTTTCTCCCTTACCCTTATACAAAGGTACTATTACCGCTCTCCATAAACGCTTTATTACACAACTTCCAGATCCAATCAATCACCATCTCGCCTCCGCTCTTTATCATTTCACGTAGATTACATGATATATATTAATATTATATATATATTATATTTATATATATATATATATATCTATATATATATATATATATATATTATAAATATTTATTATATATATATATATATATATATATCTATACGTATATATATATATCTTATTATACTTTAATTTAAGATATATATGTATATCTCTATGATAAGTTTCATAAAGACCTATATTTATTATATTATATATATATATATAATATATATATATTAATATATATAATATATATATTATATATATATATAATATCATAATTATTAAAAAGTAAAAACACTAATTACCAATTCAAGTCAGCACGTAAACTTAAGGAAGTAATTAGCAAAGGCAAGGCTTCAATGCAATTAAGCATCTGGTCCGGTGTATGATGACTGCTGCATCCAAACTTCCTCGCTTGAAAAGTACGCTCATTTTCACTTCCGGAACTGTGAGCGCTAACCTGTTAGTTAAATAAATATAAAATAAAATATAGAAATTAAAAACGGTTACCTTTTTCTGTAGAAAAAAAAATTTGTTTTCAGATTGATATTGTTGTTTAAAAGGCAGCAACATTTTTCATCAACAAACAAAAAGAATCTTTTTGAAACAGCTTTTGAATATAACAATAATTATTTATTTGCAATTCCTAACCTGTGCTGTTCTCCTTGAAGCTTTGTAAGGAATCAGGTGAATTTAGGACTTGGATCTAATGAGGCCATTCCTGGTCGAACATAAATACAACCTCTGCAGCACTGCGCCAAGCAGCCCGCATTAATACTGCTCACCATTTCTAGCCATTTCTTTCAGGAGCCAATATCTGAAACATTAAGTAAAAGAAAATTAAAAAAATTTACAGTAATGAAGATATAAAAGAAAAATTTCAAGAATGCTCAAGTAATTTCTAATGAAAGGCATTTAATCAACTTCTCTGAACGCAAAAGCTAAACTCTGTCCGTCATCTAGCAAATATTCTACCTGTCAACCGTCTGGAGCATCATAGGAGAGTAGAACGGAAAGATCAGTGGTGTAAAACATGGAGGGTCAATCTGAGAAGTGAATAGGTACACATTAACTCGGATAAAGAAACGGAGGGTAGAGGTGAAGGTGAAAGCGTAACTAAAAGAATAATAAAAAAAAGAAGATAAATACAGATGGACGAACAATTGAATAAAGATGGTTGATTTATTAAAAGATAAACAAAGATAGACCGTGAAGAAACGCTGATAAAGAAGTAAGAATAGGAAAGGAGGAGGGAAGAAGTACCCCAAATGAAGGAAGGAGAAAGATACAGCGCTTTAAAGAAAGAAGGCAATAAGGAAAAGATAGAAGGGAAAATTTTAAGTAGGGAAGGTAAATCAACAGTAAAAGATGGAATGGAATCTACAACAAGGGAAATAATCTGGTTGGATGTTAAAGAGTGGAGTAGATATTGAGAGAAAAGCACACAAATATTGCATTTCTGTTATTGATGTTAAAATTCTGTGGCAAAATTACAATTGCAATAATGCGAGAATTAAAATGTTGGAGAGAGCATAAGGTATATGAAAGAGAGAAAAGAAGAAATTAAAAGGTATCGAGGACCTGATAGGTGATTACTGAAAAAATAAAAGAGGGAAGTAGTGTTTAAGGTAAGTTAGGTTGGTTTAAAGATTTTGAGGAGAAAGATGGAGAAATATTAACGAAACTCTCCTACGTGTGAATTGAGACGTTCAAATATGTGTAGGTATAATAGATGGTAATTTTTAGTCACGCTCAGTCAGTCGATTAAATCGATAATTTTTTCCGATAATCAATTTTTTTTTCCTATTTTCATGATGAAAAAGAATTAAATCAGGAAGAGATGCCATGGTATACATCACTGGTATTACAATCTAAACTGGATAAGTCAGCACACTAGATCAGACATTGACTATAGCTTAAGTAATCTAAGTAGAGCTAATAAAAAGCCTCATGGGAGTGATATGAAAATACAATTTAGTAAAGCAATCAGGAAAGTAAAATATATGTTTAAGATAAAAATGGACAATATAAGTAAGGCAAGAAATGTTAAGTTTTGAAGTTTTAACAGATGCAACTTTTGGAAATATAGATAAGGAAAAGTCTCAAATATTTTATTTGATCAATGTGGTCAATGAATTAGAGAATATACGTCCAATGTTTTGGAAATCTGGATTAGGGAAAAGATAGGAAAATTCCAACATTGAGGCAGAGACATTAGCCTTGATGGAGAGTGCTGAGAATGAATATTTTTTGAAACAGATTGAAAGATAAACAGGAAAAGGGGGGTATCTATTTGAAGTAAAAACAGCTAGTTGCTTTAAATAGTTTAACGTTTTTAAATTGTGCATAAACGCGCTCATGGACAATACTATTAGCCAATAGAATAATTTTTGAAATAAGGGTTTACTGCGGAAATGGGTTCAAGTGTTCAATAACTCTCCATTGGTTTGGTGGGACTTAGGAGAGCTTATACTTTGTATTTGACCTTTATTACAAACTATAATTAAATTTAAATTAAGGCTTCCCTCACATAGAGAAAGAATTCGAACTCGCAAGGATCTTTGTTATAATTCTGTAATAGATATTAAGAATAAATTTTGTTATTGCTTCCAACTTGTTGAAATTTAAAATAAACAACTATCTTATTGTTGACATCTCATTGGAGAAACTTTCCTACCAAAACAAATGTCAATCAAAATGTGATTTCAAATCATTGCCAATTGTTGGCCATACACATTTAATGAAAATCTTTTGGCGTTAAAATTCAAGGTTACGATGAACACCATATTATTTAAGATGATGAAATAAACCTCAAGGACGCCCCTTTATGCCCTCAAGCTCTCTTTTTTAAGTGTTGAATGCATCAAACCGCCGGACCGTTTTTGGTGGCTGAGGGTATTGCTTGATAAACTCATGGGAGTGTCCTGATCTCTTCGGCTTTAACGTTGTCCTTCTTTTGTCACGAGCATATATCTGCAAATCGCAGGATTCAAATTAATATAATATATTAACGATATTACCTAAAGCAGCAATATTTAGTGACTAAGTAATTTCCATGTCCCAGAATAGAATATTTCAAAAAAAGTTTTTTGCTTTTCAAATCATGGTGGAAAGACTAACAAATAAAGAAGACGAGGATTTTAGGTTACAGAGATCAAATTTTAAAATTGTGTTGTATGTCTAGGTTTATAAATAAAATCTGCGAGTGCTTTTTTACCTAACAGCGTAAGACCGATAAGATAAATCTCCTGTCGAAACCTCATAATCCCATTTCTTGAAGGCAAAGGATTCTCTATGCAAATAAGGAATCAAAATAGATAAGACCTCCAGCAGGAATAAAAATTCTCAAAAATGACTATCAAATTGCATCGTATCCTTCTACAGAAATTATATTTACTGATAATACTGAAAATGTAATACAGGAAAGATAAAAAATTATGAGCAGTAAAAATGCCAGCACAAACACAAAAGATGCGTGCGTGCATCAACGCGTTACTAAAAAAAAAAAAAAATTCAAAGCATATATTAAACGATAATTTTGGTTATCAATCCCAAGGGGTACTTTAAACTAAGATTCATGGCATTGTAGGTAGAAAAAATCACGAACTGATAAATTTTAAGAAAATTTATGCATCAAATTTAATTGGCACCTTCACTGCTACAAGAAAACAGACTTTGGTTTTAAGAAAAAATAAAAAGACAAAAAAAAATAATAATAAAGGAAAGTGTGACTGAAACAAAGATGAAAGGAATACGGTGAAAATGAGTGGTGCGGATTGTGAATGTGTTGGTGTGGAAAGGAATGAGAGGGGGAATAGAAAGATTTTGCAAGTTTCTGATGAGTGACACTGAGGTAGAGAGCTAGGTAGATTTTGTGCAGGTGAGAGTACTAGAATTCTTTCTTTCTTTCTTTCTTTATCTACTTTTTTCCCAAGATGGGAGTAAGGTAGCGCTACAAGCATCGGAAAAGAAAGCAGTAGAGAGTATGACAAATGTCGAAAGAAAGCGCGCAAGCCTTACCGCCCCCTCTGTACCATTAATTAGTGAAAACTCGTCACAGATCAGAAAATCCACCTAAAGCTTATGGGACCGCGAACGGACCCTCACTAATGGTAAATCGTCAATGTAAGGGTTTTCATCCCCTTGGCCCAGGTGGGCCACAACCATAGTTCCCCATACAAAACCCCGCCATTCTCTCCTATCATCGGCACCTTTTATTCTGCCTCTGCAAAACCTCACATTTCACAAACTCTCCTTCAGCATTCGTTCAAACGACTCAATCCACTTTCTCTCCGGTCTCCCAGCCGGTTCGTCCCACCACAACTTCTTCCCTATACAATCCGCCTTAAACCACCGTCTATCATTCATCCTTTCCACATGACAAACCATCTCAACATACTTTCATTTATTCCTCATTTACCCTTTTTTCCACACCACACAACTCTCTAATACGTTCATCCTCATTTTACTAATTCTTCTCACACCTAGAATGCCCCTAAGATTGTCCATCTGAACACATTGAACTTTAGATTATACTTCTTATTCCAGACCAATATGTCTCACTACCATCAATAACACAGTAACAACATTACCGCTCCTGTAGAACTCTCTAGCGCAACTCAAGACTTAGTCCCTTTACATTCACCAACGATTAATTGCACCAGCAAACCTTCCTGCCATTCACTAACTTTCCCTACTACACTCTGCATCATCCGTTCTTCTTTCAACACATACCCTAATATTTAAACTCAGACAACTTGCTCCAGCTGCTCACCATCTAACATAACTTCACCACCACTGAGGACTGGTTTCCTCACTCACAACCATTACCTTACTCTTACCTACGTTTACTTTCAAACCCCTCCTTTTACAATACCCTGCCAAATCTCTCTACCAATTCCTTCAAACTTTCTTCAGATTCGCACACGAACAAATCATTATCCGCATATATAGGTAGGGACCCTCCACTTCATCTTCCATTCTTCCATCATTACTAACACCATTTTCTCTGCCATCTCCCACGCTCGAATTCTTTCATAACCCCATCCATATACAAATTGATAACCAAGGAGACATACACAACCCTGTCCTCACTCCGCTATTAATCCTAACCAATCCCATTGACACCATTTATTCTTACACACGCTTCACTATCGTCATAAACACTTTTGATTCATTTCAGAAGCTTACCACCAACAACCATATATCACTATACCTGCCAAAAGCTTCCCTATAAACTCTATCATACGCCTGTTGTAAATCCGTAAAACCTAAATATAAATTTATTCTTCTTCTCGATCATTTTCTCAATCATTTGTTTCAATGTAAAGATTTGATCCACACATCCTCTACCACTCCTAAACGGCCACCTTGTTAAATCACCAACAGTCCTAATCACTCCGACCACTCTTTTCGAACCAAAAACCAGCATATTACCTTCCCTACAACACTTCAATAGAACTTTATTCCCTTAATTTTCTAACAGTTTCCCTTTTCTCCCGTTACCCTTAATATTAAGGTAACTATTACCGCTCTCTCCTCCAATCCCTTGGACTAATACCCTCCATAACCGCTTTATTACACAACTTCCAAATCAATCAATCACCATCTCGCTCCGCTCTTGATCATTTCACTAGTAATTTCATCTATACGGGCAGATTTACCATTCTTCAACTTTCTTCACTCTACCCCATTACCTCCTCCTTACTAATAACCTTCCCCAAAATACTAGAATTCTAAAGGTTAAATTTAAAGTTTGAATAGGTCAAAATTTGTTGTGGTTCACCCATATGGTCCTCTGAAGGTAATGTTGAGAGAGTGCGATTTCTGGAATAATCTTGATGAGATGTTTTGGATGGGGTGAGTAGGAAGATTCAGTCATTTGCCATATATCTTGCCCACCCAAGGGATTTTTTTCCTTTTTACAGTTGTCACGATGCACCACTCACGGGCAAGAACCGATTCAGGAGGGGTGTAATACGCTCAAAGTTCAACCTCAGCGCAATTACGCCTTAGCACAGCACGCAGGCTTTAAAGTGGAGATTAAATTCAGCAGGAAATACAGAAAATGGAAGAGAAATCTTCAGAACAGAGGTGTGGGAAAGAGGAAGCACTACAGCGAACTAGCCTGGATTACCAATGTCAAACACAAAACTCGTGGGCAGATACAGCACCCCTTGTGCTCCGAGGGAGTCCGTAAAGGTGGTGGTACGAAGAGTGTAAGTTCCCGCTCGAGCACCTCCGCTGCGGTACCTATAGGATAAGAAGATAAAGCACCAACATCGCGCCGTAAAAAGAGGGTCAAGTGAACTGTTAAGTACAGAACAGTGTTTAAAAAGATTTTGGCATTTGACTCGACTTTATTCAAGAGATGGGAGAAACCAAAACCACCACCATATATGAAAGCTGTTTTCCATACAATGGCGGATAAGACCTTAAATAGCTGGAGCAACTGAGAAGAAAAAAAGTCGCAGTCTAAACAGAACTTCCAGTTCTTTGAGGCCGCCCTAAGCAAACCGTTGTGATGTGAGGTTTCCAAGCACATTTTTTTTTGTTTTTTTTTTTTAATTTATTGTTAAGGCCAAGGATGTTTATATTGTCCAACAGGGAGACGTTAGAGAACGCTTCGAAAAGGATAAGGAAAGTTTAGAAGGTGTTTTCCAGAGGAGAATTTAGAGTTAGGTTTTTAAAGAATTTGATTTTCACAAGGTTGAGAAGAACCCATCCGGAAATTCTATCCAGATCAGGAGAATAGAATCGGAATGATTAAGACGAGAGGCATTCTAGAAGTAAAGAAGGAGCAGAATTGAAATGCGTTTGAAGAATGAAGGGTCGATCATCGGAATATGAGTTGATAGAGTTAGAGATGCAGGTGAGATCATCATTAATGAAAAGTAGGATAAAGTAGGAGATAAGACAGAACTCTGAGGAACATCCACTATTGACAGAAAAAGAAAGAAGTCGACCCATCAACAACAGCCGACATTGAGCAACTTGAAAGAAAGCTAGACGATAAGTAAGCAAAGAGAAGGAGGGGAGCTGGAGAGCAAGTGCACACTGCCATACTCGGTCAAGGATTTGTAGTGTTCAAGCGCCACCACGCAAGTCCTCCCCGTAGTTCCAAAGAGGCGGAAAAACATAAATCGTGATCAGAAAGTATATGCCTAGACCTCCGAAGCGCCGAAAGCCGTACTGGCGATCGAATGAGTTTCCAGATGATCTAAGAATGAGAAGTTGAGAAGGGTTTCAAAGATCTTACGATAGAATCCAAGTGAGAGCTATAGGCGATAGTTAGAATTGATCAGAGCGGTTTTCTTTTTTCGGAATAGGTTGGACATGTGCGAGCTTCCAACATTGAGGGAAAGGGTGCTAGTATTGAGACAGAGAGAGTATAGTTGAACGAGGGGAGGGGATAGCACGGAACCACACTTCCTCAAAACTCGGGGAGTAATGCCATCAGGGCCAACCCACCTTCCTAACGTTCATAAATTTCAGGAGCCCATTCGCCCGAGCAAAATGTAATCACAGGCAAAGGCATAGGACACCTTGAGAGGAGAAGGAGTAGGAAGAGGAATGCCAGAATCGTTCAGGGTTGAGTTAGATGAAAATAGGAGGCCGAAGAAATTGGCCTTTCCAGTTGGAGGAAATTAGCAAACAGAATCATCAGATCGAATGAAGAGGAAGAAAGACAGATTTACAGAGAGTTTTTGCTAGAGATGTTTTTAGCAAGAGGCCAGAAAGACTTGTCAGTAGGAGAACCAAGAAGGTTGGCGCACTCCTAAACGCACCTTTCTTCACCAATCAGTTCCTTCAGTCATTCGACGCACTCTTTCCGACAAAATACCAGCATATATCTTCCTACAACACTCCAATAAACTAATTCTCCTATAATTTCCACAGTTTCCCCTATCTCCCTTATCCTTATATAAGGGTACTATTACTGCTCTAAATCTCCATCTCCCTTCCCTCCGGAATATCCCTCCATAAAACCTTTATTTACACAACTTTCCACATCCAATCAACCACGCATCTCGCCTCCGTTCTTGCTCATCTTCACCAGTAATTTCATCTATACCTGCAGATTAACCATTATTCAACTTCTCCTCTACCCATCCCTGCCTCCTTGCTAACAACTCTCACTTCAAAATACCTATCTCTTCTGCACCATCAAACCCACACATTCAACTATCACCGTCTTCATTACTGCCATTTTTATAAAGATTTTCGAAGTGTTCTTTCCCACACTCCCCTCACTTCTATTCATCAGTTACAAAAGCACCATCCCTATTCATTATTCTAAAGACAGGTTCCCATTAATTCTCATTCCTTAATTAACCTTTCGCACCTTGCTTTCAGAAGAGCTTCCTATTCCCCCTGTAAGTCCCCATTCAATCCTCCTTCCAAACTGTTTCATTTTACCTCTTCTTTTCTCCTACGTATGCACCTTTATAGTATTTCTTTTTTCCTCCTTAAATAATTCCAAACATCTTTCCTTTGAAACTTCATCATTGGCTTTTAGTACATTCAACCACGCTCCTTTTTTACTAATAAAAACCGCTTGCATCACCTCTTCATTCCCACCACTCACTGTTAACTTACTTCCTTTTGCCACATCCACATACTTCTTTTGCACTGCTACCAATTGCTTCCTTCATTTGCTCCCAGTTTTAATCAGTTTCAACTTGTTCACATTCAACCGATTTACTTGCGAGCGCTTCTTAAATATTTATCCTTATACCTTGTTCACTTAACTTCTCATGGGGATGAGGGGTGGGTCCTCCTTTAACTTAGGTCATGTTCTTCTGCTTAACTAATAAATTTCCGGTTTATATTAGTTAAGGGATAATCACAGTAATCGCTTGTAAAACTATAATCGTATGAAAAGAATAAACAATTAATAACAATTTTAAAATGACAATTGAAAAGTGAAACTACAAGAAGTATTGAAATATCAAAGTTAATATTATGAAGAAGCTGAGAACGACCAACATAGAGATTCATGCTGCTTCTTTCTTTGGCATAATAAAAGGTAAAACATGACAAGTTAAAAATATTAGACTCTTACCTCAACATGATACAATAATCTAAACGGAGTAATTTCAGAACCTTCTAATTCTAGTAAGCTTCTTAGCATGTTCAAATTGACTTCTTTCTTTTTAGTTTTATCAGTGCATTTTTCTTTTCTAGCTGGGGAATTCGAGTGAGATGTCTTACCACCAAAATTACCCAAACTGTTTGCAACGCTTCCTGCAGACCCCGATGAGCAAATACAATCCATTTTGTCAGCAATTGTTGGGTCAGTGGGTATTAAATACAAAATGCGTTGAACTGTCTCTAAAATTCTAATAAACAAAAATTTAAATCATTTGTTTGATTCAGAGCATTAAAATTTATTACTGGTAAATAGAATATATTTATAGAAATAATAAATATTATAAATTTTCACTTATAAAAAAAATAAGGGATAGCATCAAAACTTTTTATAAATGGAACTCAAAACACTGTAGAAACATTAAAATAAAAAAAAATTTTTTATTATATAGTATATATTATATTATATATATAGTATATATATATTATATATATATATATATATATATATATATATATAGATATTATATATATATATATATATATATATATATATATATTATATATATATATACCGTATATATATATATATTAATATATACTATATATATTACTATAAATATATATATATATATATAATATATATATATATATAATATATAATATATATATATATATATATATATATATTATATATATATATATAATATATATATATATATATATATATATGATATTATATATATAGCGCGGCGAGCGCCGTTAGGTGTTAATTCTGGTATATATATAATTATATATATTATATATAATAATATATATATATATATATATAATATATATATATATATATATATTAGTGATGGAACGATAAAGAATTTTTGACGATGACCATTATAGTAAATTATGTATTATACTGATACAAATGGGAAGGAGGCCAAGTTATTGAGCATTCTCAACGATCTGGAACAGTTGATTAAGGATACTACACATATTTGAGATCGTCTAAACCAATTCTTGAACACATTTGTTCTATGCTTCACCACTTCACCACTGATTCTTCTTTCTACAAATACACAATTTTCCCTCATATCAGTAACTCTGACCACAATCTTGTAGCTCTTAATTATAACACTTTTTCTCCAGCAGCTACGCTTTAATTGGGCTAGTTGGAAGGTATTGCGTCGCTTCTTTGCTACCTACCCTTCTTATGAAACCTGTTTTGACTCGAAGGATGCTTCAGTGACTGCTGAAAAAGTAGGAGCCGTAATCTCTGAGGGAATGAGCAGGTTCATTCCATCTTCTACTAAATCTAATAAGTGATTCAATGGCACATGTTATCGTGCTCTTCAGGATAGAGACAATGCCTATATCGGAAATGGAAAAATTTTCCTCCTCCTCCTATTACTCATGATAATTTTCGTTCAACTCTGATACGTTACAGGGATATTATTCGTCAGGCTAAGCATGTTTTCATCAAAAGGAAGTCGCTGACCTCCTTGGATCTCCTACTGATAAATACTTCTGTCCCCTTGCCAAAAATATTTCTAATAATTTCTGTATATCTTCCATTCCTCCTCTTATTCGCTCCGAAGGATCTATAGCTAATACTCCTTCTGAAAAGACTAATCTCTTTGGCCTCCTTTTTTAATCTAATTCTACCCTGGAAGGCTCTGGCAACCTTCACCCCTCCACCTCCTTCTCCTTTCAAGTGTCCCATGGCTCCGCCTGTAATAACATATGATCATATGCATGAGATCCTGAGGTCTATGAATGTTAGGAAGGCTGGTGGCTCGGACGGCATTCCTCCTCGTGTTCTGAGGGAATGTGCTTCCGAGTTTTAACCTGTCCTTGTTCGGCTCTACTCTCTATGAGGTCAACTAGTGACATTCTTTAATATCTCATTCGATTTATGTTCTTCTACCCATAGAGACTATGAGGAGTCATGTGTGGTGGCGCTTGACATATGGCATGCGTCATAGCTCTCTAATATTGCTTCCTTTGGGTTCCTCCTCCTTATCTTTTCTCACTTTTGCCTAGTTTTCTTTCAGATCATTCTATAGCAGCACTTGTTGATGGAGCGACTTCTTCCTTTCCTGTTAACTGTGGTGTTCCACAAGGTTCTGTTTTATCTCCAACTTTATTCTTACTTTCTATTAACAATAGTATCAGCTGCTTATCTAACTCTGCTCATTCCTATGCCGATGACAACTCTCCATTCTTCCACTCATTTCAAATCCTCTCCCTCTATCGCTTGTAGAGTTGCTTCTCAACTTCATCTTTGCGATTCTATTTGCACAAGGGGTGCTCTTCTCGCACATGTATTTTGTGAATGCTGAGAACCCCAGGCTTACTCGTTGAGATGTCTTCTTTCCAGCAACCTCTTCTCTGTGGAACTTCTTAACATCAAACGTTTTTCCTGATGAATTTAATCTTACTCTCTTCAAAACCTCCGTCTGCGCTAACCTGAGAGATTTGCGTTAGATTTAGGTTTGGGAGGTTCTTATCACACTAACTATTCTGCCCCCTCCCTGAAAATGGCTATAACCCGTGAGTGGTAACCTGTATATAAAAAAAAATTGGGGTAATATAAATTTTGTAAAACCAATATAAATACTAATGATTGGTTTGAAAACAAGCAAATAAATAAAAACGAAAAAAAAAAAAAAAATGATTAAGAAACCCTGCAAGACAAATTTATATTAACATAAGCTTACTTGGGGTCTTCAAGTAGAGAGAGTTGATAAAGCATGTGAAAGACATTTTTTCCGAGCCCAGCCATAACAACACCTGGAAGTTTTTTTTCTTCCTTTAATTTACTCTCTCCAGGAGAAGGGGTTTCCACCCCTGCTGATGGGGTTAACACAGATCCAGAAGGGCTTGGGCAAGAACTACTACTTGTGGTCTGAGGATTGGTGTTGGCAGTGACAACTGAGGAAGATGTAGAAGAATCCTCCTGATTATCAGCATAACAAGATATATATATATATATATATATATATATATATATATATATATATATATATATATATATATATATATATATATATATATATATATTTTTTTTTTTTGCTCTATGCCGTATATATTCGTTTGTAGTGACCCTACTTTTGCCATTTTTTAACATTTATTTTGTATATATATTTTTTAACATTTATTTTCATAAATAATTTCCTCGTTTCAGATAAAAATAAACAATTATTTTATTTGTAGCATTTAATAAAAAAAAAAACTTCTTATAAATTAAGTCTTAATATCATAAATGTTCTTTTTTATTCGAGGCTAAAATGGGTAAATATAAATTATAATAATTTTTATTATTATTTTTAATAATTTTTATCATTATTACCATCATTATCATTATTGTTATTATTATTATTATTATTATTATTATTATTATTATTATTATTATTATTATTATTATTATTATTATTATTATTATTATTATTATTATTATTATTGTGTGTATTATTATTATTATTATTATATATACTAACACTGGTATGTTCCGCAGGTTCGTTTTATAAATCTATTTTTAGAGCTGAATAAAATTGGTTTGAAGATCTTCTTATAATTCAGCATCCTTAAGAAAACATCATTGAACTCATCATCAAAATTTTGATATCTATACATTTAATGAACTAATATTTATTTGTATTAAGGCTAAAAAATGAATTGTTAAACTAAACTTATTCTCATAATTCAGTTAACCAACTTATTAAAGTATTTTTTGAGAGTGGTAAAAGCAAGCCACTTCAAATTGGTGATCCCTAGACTCGTCCATCCAACCTTGTTAAATCTTAATATTAGTTATATTTTTTACATTATTTTTTGTTTATATTCTCATTTTTATTTCAATTTTATTTATATTTTATTAAGAACCCATTTAGCTTCTTTAAATTGTAAATTTAATTATAATTATTTTATTTTTCAATATGTCCACTACTACTGTTACTATTCCTACTACCACTACTACTACTACTTCTACTACTACTATTGTTACTGCTCCTACTACTATTACTACTCCTACCTCTAATATATTATCTGATTCTGTTCCTACTTCTTCGAATATATTCCCTCTCTTCTCTTCATCTCCAAATTTATCTTATCCTCCGCTATGTATGATCCACAACAACAATATCTGTTACAACAATCGCTAAATCAACAATTATTGATGTCTCAACATCAACAACCACTACATCAACAGAGTACTCCACTGCCTCCTCTTTCTGCAACTTTGCCGGCAACTACCTGGCCTATATCGCGTGTTCCTCGCCTAACCCCACCGCAATTTAGGCGAGATGATGTTGATTTTACAATTCAACAATTTGATATTTTCCTTGCTCCGATTCCTACAGAATTCGAGAAAGCTAATGCTTTTCTGCTCTCCATTCCCTATGAAGTGCAGAAATCAATCCCTAATCTTTTACCTTTAGCTCCTCTCTCACTCCTTATTCTACTCTTTGTGAATTATTACGTCGCCATCTTTCTCCTTCTGATGCTACCCGTTTTCATGAATTGTTAAAACATGAGGTGTTGGGTGATCGTCTTCCTTCCCAGCTTCTTACCCGTATGCTCTCTATTTCTGGTCCCCTTGCTGATAGTAACCAATCTCTTCTTTGCACTCTCTTCCCTGGACCTTCCTGCCTTTGTTAGTACTTCCTTGCTCTCTCATGGTGACGCCTTGTCTCTTCAAGATTTAGCCGAACGTGCGGATATTATTATTCGTGCCAATCAATCTTTTTCTTCTCCTATAACTTATCCTTCTTTTACCCCTATGGGTTCTACTCTCGCGATTATACCTTCTTCCTCTTCTTCTTCTATTACTTTTCCTTCTCAATTTGCTACTAACTCTTCTCTTCCTTCTATATCTTCGTCTTCCGCTGCTCTATCTTCCTCTGCTCCTTCTTCTCTTTGTACTCCTCCTCCATCTTTCCAGAATTCATCTTTAGACCCTCTTACTAACATTCTTACCTTGTTGAACAATATGAATGTTCAAATTATTTCCTTGCAACAACAAATGTCTTCTATCTCTCGTTGTCAGTGTCAGCAATCTGCATCTTCTCGCACTAGATCTCGTTCTCCTTCACCTTCCCGTTCTTCTTTGCCACAACCTCCTCAGGGTTCTCCTTTATGCTTCTATCATTATCATTTTGGTGTTAGAGCACGTAACTGCATTCCTCCCTGTAATTTTAAATCTACAAATCCTCTTCAGGGAAACTCCCCTCGGGGGGGACCGTAGATCGTTGCGCTCCTCCCTTGGTCAATTCCTCCAATTCCAATTCTGATTCGCTCTATATTCCTACTATTTCTTATTCGTCTTCGGTTAATGCTACTACTACGGCTCCTACTTCTGTTGATTCTTCTTCTGTTTCTATTCCTGAAGTTAATGCTGTTCTTCCAGGTTCTCTTTTACGTATATTTGATGGTGATTCTAAACGGTTTTTCCTTATTGACTCGGGCAGTAGTTTCTCTATTTTGAATGTTCATGGTTTTTGCTCTTCTCTTCCGCCTGTTGTTTCTCATTTACGGGCTGCTAATGGTTCTAGCATTGCTGTCTATGGTGAACAACTCCTTACTTTATCTATTGGACTGCGTCGTTCTTTCCGTTGGACTTTTCTCTTGGCCGATGTTACACAAAACATCATTGGTGCTGATTTTTTAAGTCATTTCAATATTCTTATTGACATGGCCAATAGTCGTCTACTTGATGACACTACTTCTCTTTCTTGTAATGCTGTTCCTTTTGATTCTTCTATTTATGGTATCAATCTTCCTGATTCCTCCTCTTATTCTTCTTTTCATGCTCTTTTGCATTCTGAATTTTCTGACTTAATCCAGCCTATTTCTAATCTTTCTCCTGCGTCTCACCATGTAATGCATTACATTGAGACAAAGGGTAGTCCTCCTGTTTGCAAGGCTCGCAGACTTTCTCCAGAAATGTTAAAGATTGCGCGTGTTGAATTTGACATGCTTCTGGAAAAGGGTATTGTTTCCCCTTCTACTTCTCCTTACGCTTCTCCGCTTCACATTGTTCAAAAAGGGCCAGATTCTTTTCGTTTTGTTGGGGACTACAGGTTACTAAATTCTAAAACTGTTGCTGATACTTATTCTATTCCTCACCTTCATGATTTTACTTCTTCTCTAAATGGATGCACCATTTTTTCTTCTCTTGACTTAAAATCTGCCTTCCTTCAAATTCCTGTTAATCCTGATGATCGTCCTAAAACTTGTATTGCAACTCCTTTTGGCAATTTTATGTATAACTTTATGCCATTTGGTCTTCGTAATGCCAGTGCTACTTTTCAACGTTTGATAGATCATGTTTTACGTGGTTTACCCTTTGTATATGCTTACATTGATGATCTATTAGTTGCTTCTCGTTCTCCGGAAGAGCATCTTTCTCATCTTCGTACTGTTTTCTCTCGTTTATCTCAAGCTGGTCTTCGTTTAAATTTCGAGAAATGCATTTTGGGTGCTGCTTCTCTTCATTTTCTTGGCCATAAAATTTCTTCTTCTGGTCTTTCTCCACTACCCGATCGTGTTTCTGCTATTCGTGATTATCCTCTTCCTACCACTCAGAAAGATCTTCGTGCTTACCTAGGTCTCCTTAATTTTTATCGTCGTTTCCTCCCCAAGGCTGCTGCCATATTAGCTCCAGTTACTGCTTTGCTTGTTCAAGGTCGTCAGGGCAGCTCGACAATGGTTAATTGGACTGATGCTGCTTGTGAGGCTTTTGAACAAAGTAAAAACTCTATTGGTCAACAACACTCTTCTTGTTTTTCCTGAACACGGTGCTGAAACTCGCCTATTTGTAGACGCCAGTGATTATGCTGTAGGAGCTTCACTAGAGCAACTGCAAAATGGTGCTTGGCTTCCTCTCGCTTTTTATTCTCAGAAACTTCCTCCTGCTGTCACTCGCTATAGTACTTTTGGTCGTGAGCTATTTGCTGTATATTCTTCAATTAAATACTTTAGATATTTTCTTGAAGGTCGTCAGTTTTATGTTCTTACGGATCATAAACCACTCACTTCTGCTATTACTTCTGTTTCTTTACACTATTCTCCTCGTGAATTTCGTCATCTGGATTTTATTGCCCAATTTACTACTGATCTTCGTCACATTCCTGGTCGTGATAACTCTAGTGCTGATGCTTTATCTCGTATCCAGGTAAATGCAGTTACGCCTTGCCTACATTAGACTACTCTGCTATGTCGGTTGCTCAAATGGGGGAGGATCTTATTCTTCCTGCTGATACTTCTATCAAACTTCAAACTCTTTCTTTACCTGATTCTACTGTTCCTTTAATTTGTGACATTTCTACTGGCAGAGTTCGTCCTTTTGTTCCTTCTGCTTTTCGAAAACAGGTTTTTCTTACCCTTCATTCTCTTTCTCATCCTGGTATTCGTGGTTCTCAAAAACTTTTATCTTCTCGTTTTTTTTGGCCTAACATGCATACTGACATCTCGTTTTGGGCCCGTTCATGTATTGCTTGTCAAAAAACCAAAGTTCATAGACATACTAAACCTCCTTTAGGTTCATTTCCTTTACCCTCTTGTCGTTTTGATCGTCTTCATCTTGATCTTTGCGGCCCTCTTCCGCCTTCGCGTGGGTGTACTTATTTATTGACTATGGTTGACAGGTATACTCGTTGGCCTGAAGTTATACCTCTTTCTTCCCCTACTGCGGAAAATATTGCTACTGCTTTTCTTACTAATTGGGTGGCTCGTTTTGGTGTTCCTTCTTCTATTGTGACTGACAATGGCCCTCAATTTCAATCTCATCTTTGGCGTGTTTTTATCTCTACTTGGCATTGAAAAAATCCATTCAAGTACTTATCACCCTCAAGGAAATTCTTATGTTGAGCGCCTTCATCGCCAATTAAAGGCTGCTTTGCGCTGCGCCCCTAATCCGCAACATTGGGTGGAAAATCTTCCTCTGGTTTTGCTTGGTCTTCGGTCTTCGGTTAAGGAAGATTTGAAATCTTCTGCAGCTGAACTAGTCTATGGTTCACCCTTGCGTCTTCCTGGTGAATTTTTTTCTTCTTCTATTGCCCTTCCGTTTCCGGATTATCCTTCTTTTCTCTCTAAGCTTCGTTCTATTGTTTCTTCTTTTCTTCCTTCTCCTGCTCGTTCCCAATCTACTGCTGTTTACTTACCCAAGAATTTAGATTCTGCTACTCATGTATTTCTTCGTCATGACTCTCATCGTTTTCCTTTACAACCTTCTTATACTGGTCCTTATCTTGTTCTTCATCGCCGACCTCATTTTTTCACAATTCAATATGGAACTCGTGTTGAGAATGTTTCGGTTGAACGTATTAAACCTGCTTTCCTTGACTCTTCCGATTCTGATCTTTCAGATAATCTGTTGTACGATAATTCTTTTGTCCTTGATGATTCTTCTGGTCTGGATGAGGATTCTGACATTGGCTCTTCCTTTTCTTTTCCATCTTTTCCTTCACAAATTGTTCCTGTGTCTTCCTCTCCTTTACACGAGGCTGTTGTAGTTACTACTACAGTTCCACCTTCTGTTACTTCTACTAGTCCTTCTATTACCGCCACTACTTCTTCTTCTGTTTCCCATCATATGCCTTCCTTGTCTTTTCTTCCTCCGACTTTACCTCCTATCCTTGATTTTGTTTTACCTTCTGACATTTTACCTTTTCCTCCTGACGTTCCCTCTTGTGAAGCTTCATCTTCTGTGTCTGTTTCTTCTCCTTCTCCTTCTCTTATATCTCCTGTTTCGCCTGCTATAGTTCCTTCTACCTCGCGATTTGGGCGTCCGCTCTTAAAACCGGTACGTTTCCAGTCTTCTTGAGAGGGAAGGTATCTGTAGTGACCCTACTTTTGCCATTTTTTAACATTTATTTTGTATATATATTTTTTAACATTTATTTTCATAAATAATTTCCTCGTTTCAGATAAAAATAAACAATTATTTTATTTGTAGCATTTAATAAAAAAAAAAAAAAAACTTCTTATAAATTAAGTCTTAATATCATAAATGTTCTTTTTTATTCGAGGCTAAAATGGGTAAATATAAATTATAATAATTTTTATTATTATTTTTAATAATTTTTATCATTATTACCATCATTATCATTATTGTTATTATTATTATTATTATTATTATTATTATTATTATTATTATTATTATCATTATTATTATTGTTATTATTATTATTATTATTATTATTATTATTATTATTATTATTATTATTATTATTATTATTATTATTATTATTATTATATATTTACATATATATTGGTATGTTCCGCAGGTTCGTTTTATAAATCTATTTTTAGAGCTGAATAAAATTGGTTTGAAGATCTTCTTATAATTCAGCATCCTTAAGAAAACATCATTGAACTCATCATCAAAATTTTG
>JABUQX010048475.1:47500-77500 GCA_015478945.1 Trachelipus rathkii | reverse complement strand
ATTATGAAAGAATTAGAGGAATTAGGGTGGCAGGAAATGGTGTTAAGAATGATGAAGAATGGAGATGAGTGGAGGGGTGCCCTACCTATTATGTGGATGATTTGGTACTGTGTGGCGAATCTGAAGAGAGTTTTAGAGAGGATTGGTAGAGATTTGACAGGGTGTGTAAAAGGAGGTTTGAAAGTAAACGTAGATAGAGTAAGGTTATGGTTGTGAGTGAGGACAGTCACTCAGTGTGTAGTTATGTTAGATGGTGAGCAGCTAGAACTTAAAGTGTCTGAGTTTAAATATTTAGGGTATGTGTTGGATGAGAGAACGGATGATGCAGGTGTAGTAGGAAAGTTGTGAATGGCAGGAAGGTTGCTGGTGCAATTAAATCGTTGGTGAATGTAAAGGGACTAAGTCTTGAGTGCGCTAGGGTCTTACATGAGGGTATGTTGTTACCTGTTATTGTATGGTAGTGAGACTATGGTCTGCTGAAGAATGAGAAGTATAGATCTAAAGTTTAATGTTTTCAGTGGACCCAATCTTAGGAGCATGCTAGGTGTGAAAATTAATAAAATGAGGAATGAACTTATTAGAGAGTTGTGTGGTGTGAAGAAAAGGGGGTAAATGAGAGAATAAATGAAAGTATGTTGAGATGGTTTGGTCATGTGGAAAGGATGAATGATAGTCCGTTGGTTAAGCGGATGTATAGTGGTGAGTGTGTTGGGAACCGACCGGCTGGGAGACCGAAGAGAAAGTGGATTCAGGTGGAGTCGGAGAGCAGATGTCTGGAAAGGAGAGAAATGTGAGTTTGGCAGAGGCGAGAATAAAGGTGCATGATAGGAGAATGGCGGGGTTTTGTAAGGGGGCATGGTTGGCCCACCTGGGCCCGGGGATATGAACCCTTACATTGACGATTACCATAGTGAGGGCCCGTCACGTGGTCCCATGAAGCTCTAAGGTGGATTTTCTGTGCAGCAGGCAGAGTTTTCATAATTAATGGTACAGAGGGGCAGTAAGGCACAGGGGCTTTATTTTCGACATTTGTCATACTCTCCTACTGCTTTTCTTTTTCCGATGCTTGTATGCACCTTACTCCCAGTCTTGGGAAGAAGAGGTAGGTAAAGAAAGAAAGAAAAGAATATATATATATATATATATATATATATATATATATATATATATATATATATATATATGCTATATATATATATATATATATATATATATATATATATATATATATATATATATATATATATATATATATATATATAATATATATATATATATATGGTGTTGATGTTGAGTTGCGAGGCACCCAAATTAGCGGGCATGATAGGTTTGAAATCCAATTCTACGGGCGAGTCGAAGAAGGACCAGAGAATATGGGACAGACATGAATAGAATTCAGGCGCATGATTTATCGTTGTCACCTCGTTCTATAGATGCTAGCAGAGTTCCTGCAGAAATATACACTATGGGTGAGTCATAACAAAAGTTTATTAATATATGTTAAAAAAAAAATGCAGGTCACAATAAAATTCTGTTAATATATGTTAAAAAAAAGGTAAATCCTAAAAAATAGATATTCAATCAGTTCCTGAAGAAACGAAAACATTGCGCTACTATTGAAGTGGGACGATTCAGACAAGACATGGGATAGCCTTTTAGAATGTTATGAACCATAGTGTAGGAAAATGGCGATGGTGGATGGAGTCCAGTTAAAGACGATTAGTGAAGATGTGGTGAACAGATTGTTGGATGTGGCCATGGCAAAATTTGCAGACGGAGGGAGGATCTCGTGATGTGTAGTGTTTGTGCGTAATATTTTTGTGGCCAATACGAAGGCATTTGAAAATCACCTCCTGTAAGCAATTTCATCAGTGAAGGGAAGTCTACCCACCAATGTTTGGCTTTATATTTCTAAGTTTCACCTCTCGCTGATCACTCCCGCCAGTAAGACCGTAAGCCCTGTCGGAAGGCAGGATAATGATCAGTTGATGGAAGGCCATCTTGTTGAATGGCGTCCGAGAGGTACCTAGAACAGCTAAGGAAAGAGGAGGAGGAGGAGACCACTTTCTTCTCTGTTAGCGGTTTCATTGCCAGTCACCTCTAAGTGAGAGGGGATTGAACAGAGTGTAAATTGTTTCTAGTGAGGGTGGAACAGCTGGAGAAATTGGACATGGAATACCATTGTTTTTAGAGTAAGGAGATTTGTGTGCCTGGAGGGCGCTGAGAGAATCTAAATAAATAACTTAAGGATGGTCTTGATTAAGGAATAGAATAAAATTCGAGAAAGGACAATCATTAAGGCTCTGCAGTAAAAATTGAAGCATGAGGGGTGTATGGAAGAGGTTGTGGTTGGGAAAGACAGCAGATGAGCCCACGCTGTCCCATGTTTTAGAGCTGTCAGTAAACATTGGAGTGGATCCCCATGATCTGCAGTGATACAAGAATGATGCCTTTAACAAGGCAGCAGGGTGGCTGGATTTGGAGAGAGAGGTCAGGACCAAACATATGGTGGGAGCAGGGAATGGCCAAGGTCAGAAAACATTATCGTAAGAGAAAGGCTGCACCTTTGGCAAAGGGATGTTGATGAAGTTTAAAATGCTATAAAGTGTTTGCAAATGGCCAGTAAGGATTTTGAAGTAACTCTCTCGCAGAACAGTTGTTATAGCAGATCAGACGGTACTGGGGTTTGAAAGAGTTGATAACTTATGCACATCACATCGACTTCAACTTCTAGGGTCACCTGGGGGGAATGATTAGAAGGCCCCTGTGGAGATACGGATCGCTCTCATTTGGATGGGATCTAACAGGTGTAGTAGAGTTGGGGAGACCTGACCATATACTACACAGCCATAGTCTAACTTCGATCGGATTAGGGAGATGTGAAAGGGACTTGCGATCAGCTCCCCAGGATTTTGAGGTGAGATGACTTAATATGTCAAGTGCACGATAACAAGTCGTTTTTTCGGGCGCTTAATATGCGTCATCCAGAATGAGGCCTAGAAATCTGAATTGTGAGGTAAAAGGAATGAGTGAACTACAGTATAAAAGGTTAAGTTCGCGGGAGGAAATAGTACTACTGAGGTTTTGACGGGTGAGAAATGGAAGCCATGGAAGTTACCCCATTGGGAATTTTCTCAATGGTTAATTGGAGTTGACATTCAAGAAATGTAGCTTGGCAATAGCAATGTATAAGGCCAGTTCATCAACATACAGGGAAAACTTGACCGTCGCTGGGATGGTAGCAACGAAGTCATTGAATCAAGAGAGAAAACAATAATACACTGAGAATGCTGGGCTGCGGAAAACTTTCATCCAGAATTAAGTGGCATGATAGAACAGACGAGCACCGGACCTGAATGGATCTGCCTGACAGAAGGTATTGTTGAGAGAGGAAGCTCTCCTCGGAAACCCAGCGTGTGTAATTTAAGGAGGACGCCCGTTCTCCAAATTGTCATATGCTTTTTCAAGGTGAAAACAAGACAGCAGGATCCATTAGGCAAGTGGAGAAGACCAGTCGAAGAAGGACCAGAGAATATGGGACAGACTTATGAATAGAATTCAGGCGCCAGATTTATGGTTGTCACCTCGTTCTATAGATGTTAGCAGCGACTTTGGCAAAGTTAGAGTTCCTGCAGAAATATACATTTTGGTGTACATAAATATATTGGTTGAACAATTAAGGAAGGTGGTCATGCTGTGTTGTTATCAGTACTATAAAGATGGTCTTTTTGAGACAATTGTCTCTATGTGGTTAAGGCAATGTCAGAAGAAGAATCGGTTAGGGTGGAGAGGTTGAGGCGTGGGCTCTGACGGGGAGGAACTGTAAATTCAGGTAGTAAAAAATAGCCGTACAACTGTGACTTGTGTTGAAGGATCGGTTTTTGGGGGAATAGTGTGTCCTCTGTGGTATTTAGTGGAAAGGATTCGCCATGAATACGGAGCAAGTTAAGTAGACCAAGTTCATATTATTGGGTTGGCGCAGTTGGTCACTAGATGAGCAATCAGAATGCTCGTAATTAGAAGTGGGAGCGATGGCAGTTCCCACCGAGCAAGAAGATTCAGAACTGAGTGGAAAATATGGGTCTCATTCCATGGAGACAGTGTAGGAAGGTATCACCAGGAAAGGGTCATCTTTTTGTGATGGCTTTGGAGTTGTGTGGCTGGGGTCCAATATAGGTTCCATTGAGGTTAATAGGAAAGCACTCTCTGATGGGGGGAGTTGAAGGGACACTCAGTGGTTCCCAGAGATTCTGTGAAGCACAAAAGTCTAGGACTGGAGGCTTTGTCAATGAGTTATTATTTGGGTGACTTGAAAGGTTTGACAATCTGAGTTAGGATGTGAGGCCTCTGGGTCCCTTTTCATGAGGTCGGCTGCAAAAGAAATCTTAAAGCACTTGCATTGAACAGTTTTCCATTCACCTCTCTCAGAAGTGCATTAAGTGTTAGAAGGTGGGTGGATTGTCACATCTAGCTTCATTTGTGAACTGGAATCCATTTGATTCGGTATGGTATAGAATCTTTTATGGAGTGCTGTGATAAGAAATTATAAAGAATTGGGGGAAGGATTCAAAAGAGAAGGGATAATCCAGCAAACTATAAGAGGGTTGGTTTGTGGGTTGTTCAAACAGCCATGGTTGATTGGTCACAATCTCTATGTCGATGATTTTGTCTTGGGAAGACTTGTAGTGAGCTTTCTTCTGAATTACATTTTTTACAGCGGGGGTTGATGTATCCTGCTATAGGAATTCAGATGTTTTATATTTTGGCGAATAATCCTTGGTTTGGTACCTAGACTATTGTTTCTGCTCCAGGACATCCGTTTCAGGTATAGGAGCAATGGTGGGAGACGGATTAAGGGACAGACTCAGGCCTCTTACGTGGGTTTGGCGAACTCATCGGGAGGGTAGGGGACAAAGTTTCTCGGAAGGAAATGTTCTCCAAGCTTTGAAGTGGGTTGGTCAAACTTAATTGCGTTGCTAATTGGTTGAAAACCAGTACTCACGATAGGGTTGTTGATGGCTCTTGGGCGGGAGGTTGGATCGAGGACTGCTTTCGAACTATTTGAATAGTCGGTAGTATAGATGAAGCAGACGGAGAGATTGCAGTACTTGCACAAGTTCCGCAAGAGTTGGTCGGTGGTTCTACCGAAATTTGGCTGTGACGGAGGGTTGACACGCGGAGGCGGGGGAGTTGCTGCAATTGTAGAGTTGGATAAGTCATTGAAGTGGTGAATGGCATCTCTCATGCTCAATTTTTGTATGACACGTAACTAAAAAACCTCCTGTTCAAACAGGAAAGATGGGCATTTTAGGGAAGAAGCACTGTGGGGTTTCCCACAGTTTTTGCAGTGTGGTGTGTTTAAGCAGGGAATGTGAAATTCTTCTCCGAAGACCGCGCAGATGTCACGCTGTCCAATACAGTATTTACAGGGATCACCAAACCCCTGGCACTTAATGGACCATCTGAGTCATGGAATGAAAGGACGAACACTGTAGCTTGTAAGCCATCTTTAACCTTTGTAAGTGGAAATGATGTCAAGGGTCAGCAGCAAGCGAAGATTTGGGATGTCAGGGGAGTCTTGAAGTGGGGGAAACCTGTATATATACATTTGCAACAGGAAATTATTTCTGCGGAGACAGGTTAGAATGAAAGCAATGTATTCGTTTATCAACATGTGAGCATAAACAGTGCCTTTGGATGTATTTCATATTTCGTCAGGAGTGGCAATAAGAGGGATAACTCTAGGAGACGTTAAGGATGACAAGATGAAATTTTGGTTCTGAGTAGTAACTTGAACGAGAAGAGACCCGTTTCTCATTAATTTGAAGGGAGGGTCTTCCACTCCTAAAGCTTTTCAAGCATATCGGTAAGAATGATAGTTATATGGCAGTTAAAATGTTTGGCCGTGGTGGATGGCAATAAGTAATACATCGTGAATTATACGTCCTCTGGCAGTCCCTGGGGGGAAGGGGGAGCAGTATGTGGATTAAGAAAATGAAAATGGCTAAGACCGGAGCATCTTTTTGGTGTCGCCCCAACCATTTGGACACCTGGGATGTTGAGGGATCGTTGGGAGTAGGCAGTGGCCTTCCCAGTGAAGTAGATGGAATTGTGGTGTTAGTGTTACAAATACAATTCAAAAATTGTGGTCCATTAAACTGTCTCAGTACCGGAAAGACCTGGCGTATTTAAAATAACTAGCATAATATATTGAATTAAGTTGGTCCCCCCCCCCTTATGGATCTCGAGTCTACGAGGCTTGTGACCGGAGGAGTGTGATAAGCGGCAGGGAGTATCTTATTATAAGTGTTACAGAGGAGTCAGGAAAAAAAAACAAACATGGTGGTAGGTGGTGTGCACGGAGTCACGAACGAGTGATGCGGCTCCACAGCCCTTTCCAGCACAGATGACGCCGCAGTGCCGCTTCCGAAAAGAGTGGGAAGCGGCGTTTCTAGTGATCTACCCCCTCAGGAAAAAAACGGTAGATAGAAACTGTGGTGGAGGAAGAAGAATGATAGATATAATAAATTTGAAGAATGAAGGGATAGCAAGAAGACTAAAAGATTACGTATGTGACAAGGTCACATACTAGGCTGGGGCCAGAGGGACGCACAAAATTCCTAGTATTGGCTCTTATCACTATGTTACGTCTTAAGTTGCAACACCCGACTGCATCACCATAAAGAATTAATACCATGGTAATATATATATATATATATATATGTATATATATATATATATATAATATATATATATAATATATATTTAACTATACTATATATATATATATATATATATATATATATATATATATATATATATATACTATATATATATATATATATATATATACATAATATATTTATATATATATATATATATATATATATATATATATATATATATATAGCATATGTATATATATAATAATATATATATGTATATATATATATATACCTTATATATTAGAATTTAAATTAAAGAGCTCTATTTCAACACTCAAGCTCTGTAAATATTAAAAATATTATTTGAAAACCACTTCAAAATAAATAAAGGAAAAGCTTAGAAAAATACCTAACGAGAACAGAGTTTAGGATGTAATGCTCAATACGTAACTTATTTCTCAATTAAGTTATTTTCATGGCTTTTTCTGGCTTAATTCCTCCGTGGTTTTCAAATAATATTACTATAAACTATATATATATATATAATATATATATATATATATATATATATATATATATATATATATATATATATATATATATATATTATATATATATATATATTTATATATTCTATACCTATATATATATATATATATATATATATATATATATATATATATATATATATATATATATATATATATATATATATATAACTATCTTCTATATATATATATATATATATATATATATAAAAATATATATATATATAATCATTCCAAATATATAATGGTAGACTGCTGTATTTTTAAAGGAACCAGATAAATAAACACATAACCTGTAACGAGACTTCGTTATTTCCATCAAAAAACACATAGAGGGTAACTGGCTTTCCAAAGAAGCAAGCAGCATGTGGTAAAAGCACTCTTGGTGATGAAAACTGTTCTTCCACAGTGCTGATGTAACGCTCAACTAAAATGAGGATTCGGAAGATGTGCTGCAAACAGCTTTTCTATTATTATTATTATTATTATTATTATTATTATTATTATTATTATTATTATTATAATTATTATTGATAAAATAATGAAATTTCTATCTAAAAATTATTAATGTTTATATTTCAAATATTTCCTTTTTTTTCCTTTCTTTCTTTACCCTCCCTTTTCTTCAAACTAGATGTGGGGTGGAGTAGGGGTGCATAATATGCACGGAAAATAGGATAGTTAAATAGAAGAGTATGACGTAATTTGAAAGGAAAGCCTGCCACATCATCCTCTTCATATCCAAATTTAAATAATTACATGCTTGATATTACAGCAAGTATATTTTAAATTAATTAACTTTTTTTTGCCTGTTGTGCTTAACTTTTGCATGTGCTGTACTGCGGTTATTTTATTGGCAATATTTTTGTGCGTAGAATTAATCAAAACACCAGGATATCCTTCATATTCTTATTTCCTCTTAGTGGTAGGCAGCAAAATGTATTTGAAGCAATGCCAATTGAGAGGAAGAGAAATCTCTGAGGTAAAGTAAGAGAGTTGAGTGAAGAAATTGCAATTATTCTAACCAATTTCGATATATTTATTAATCTCCATCTTTGGTTTTTCCATATGTCTCAATTCTTGTAAACTCTTCTAGCTCTCAGTCCTCTATTATTTTTTCTCTCCCTCTTATCTGTCTATAGCATTCTAGTCATCCATTATTTTTTCTCTCCTTCTTTTTAAATGTCAATAGCATTCTTTTGAATCTTTTTCTAAACACATGCCTTTGAAGATTTTCATTAAATTTCATTCTTTTCATATAATTTTTCCTACCACATCAAGCCAAAAATTATTTTTTTATTTTTTGTTCCCCTTAAATTAGCATTTAACGTTTAATTTTTCTTTAGTCAAGTAAGACTGTTGATTTACATTTCTCCAGCACATCTTTTATCTGAAATATTCGTTTTCTCTCTTAAGAGGCGTAAGAATAGAAGAAAAATGGAGACAATTAGATTTCAATTTTCATCATGTAATATGCAATTCATTAAAATAAAATGGAAATGTAACACATGCTATTTATTAAATAGAAGCAAATGTGCCACAAAAGTTGAACAGTCAAAACCAAATCACCAATATGTAAATACCGAAAAGGATTGTCAAAAAATGTGAACCATAAAGCACAATAAATTCAACGTGAACCCACATACTAGATCTGATAATGGGTAATCATAACAGCTTCAGGTTCACCAAAATAACATTATGAGGCCATATCTGGATCATCCATATACTGATTCAAAATCATATCCTGTGATATCCAGAGATGAAGAACCTTACGCTCAAAGTATTAGGAAGTAGTGAAAAACAATGTTATGAATGTCTGCATAACAGTACTTTGAATAAATCAGGGGTTTCAAATCAGTTGATTTTCTAATTTTATATTTCGGAAAATATTTTTTAGAATTTATATTATATTTTGTTATTTGGAATTTTTAAGGTAAATTTAGGAGAAAAAAATGTTAATAGAATACATAAATTGCAAAGTTAAATATTGCAAACATAACTTCCGGCCAATAGCAAAAAGCTAACCTCTTTCAAAATCAATAACGTCCCTACAATCATCATAATCGTATTTTTTGTAATGTTTTAATTATTATAGTTACAGAAATTTTATAATACAAAAATCCGTAAAAGCCTCATTTATATTTAGCATTAATTTTGGAAAATTAAATTAAATTAAATTAAATTAAATCTCTCTCTCTCTCTCTCTCTCTCTCTCTCTCTGTCTCTCTCTGTCTCTCTCTCTGTCTCTCTCTCTGTCTGTCTCTGTCTCTGTCTCTCTCTCTGTCTGTCTCTCTCTCTGTCTCTCTCTCTCTCTCTCTCTCTCTCTCTCTCTCTCTCTCTCTCTCTCTCTCTCTCTCTCTCTCTCTCTCTCTCTCTCTCTCTCTCTATATATATATATATATATATATATATATATATATATATATATATAAATATATATAAATATATAATATATATATATATATATATATATATATATATATATATATATATATATATATATTATATATATATATATATATATATATTTATATATATATATATATATATATATATATTTAATATATATATATATATAATAATAATATATATATATATATATATATATATATACATAATAATCTATATATACTAATAATAATAATAAGATAATATAAAATAATAATAATAAAAATAATATAATATATAATAATAATAATAATATATGTATATATATATATATATTTAAATATAAAATAAAAATATGTAATATGTAATAATAATATATATATATATATATATATATATATATATATATATATATATATATATATATATATATATATATATATATATATATATATATATATATATATAACTCTTCTTCTTCACTATATATATTATTATATATGTAAATATATATATCGTTAAAATTCATTGCCATTTTCAGCCTAAGCAAAGTTTGTTTAAAACATGTTGAGCCTTCATATAACCATACAACCCTCAATACTTTTAACAGGATAGGTCAGTATAGTTTCATCAGTAAACTTAGAAACAAATCATTTTAAACATAATCCAAATTATCAATTTAGATTATGAATAAAAACAGACCCAGCAGAGAACCTTGAAGAATCCAATTCTTCATCAGCTCCCATGATGATTTCTAGATGTATAACACTACAAACTGTTTATTTCCTTCAATATCTACTGCATCCAATATGTAAAACCTCTCTAATACCACACTGATAAACTTGTGAATCAGCCTTTTATAGAGTATTATCAAAAGAGTTGCATAACTATAAAATGCATTATAATTTTTCATAATGATATATTCTCTTTTATATAATACTCATTACAGAATAAATAAAGTCTCTCTCTTGCTTGCTTATCTGTACCTAAATTTTAATTTTGTAGGTTATCTCAACCTAAATCTTTTGTCTTGATATGTTTTCCTTCCAAATTTTTTGTGATTTCTCCAATATCACACTAGGGTGCTTTGTGGATTTGCATTAACATGTTGTTTGGTGATTGATTCTATTGGCTTGACTGGGACAGTCTCGGTAGGCCCATGTATCTTCTTACTGTCTTTTTATTTCTAAGTTACATAGATATCAGCACTCCATTTTACATCTTTAACTTTCATGTTCCCTATTCTTCTCAATAAACTTTAGACACTTAAAATTCACTTCCAACATTCACAGCTTCCTTTTCTTCCTATCTCACATTAACTTCCATATCTTTAATTTCCTATCTTGTTCTCCTATTTTTAACATTTTAAACAATAAATTAATTAGCATCTAGAGAAAGTCTTCATTTTCACCATAAAAATAATTAACACGAGTACGCATTATACCAATAAAAAATGTTAGTTTCTAGTTCTTTCTCATGCATGGGAAAGTAGTGCATTTGAAACAGGGTTGAAACTGCACTACTCAAAATCCACAATCCTGTAAAATTAGTTCTTAAACTGTCTGACTACAATTCAGACGCTGGTTCGTATTATGACAAGATTCCATCCTCTTAAACTGTCTAATTTTTGCCTCAAGCCTAAAACCCTTTCTCGAGCTGTAAAGCAGAGATTAATCTCAAAACTGATACTAAGATAACATTTACATTTGCTTTCACCGCTTATTAATTTGTTATATATTATTATATATTATCGATTTTTTTATTCTCATGTTTATACATCTTTGGAAGTTTTTTATTTTTTTTTTTATAAAAAATAGTCCAGATCAGTGGTAAGATTGTTTTAATTTAAGTTATGAGAATACAAAATAAAGATGACATGAATAATTAGAACATGCAGGTTTTTAAAACTTAAAGAATATAATCCTATTAAGCTGTAATTAACGAGCATTGTTAACTATTATTACGTTAGGCTATCAGAGTGAATAATGCTTGAAATACTGATCATTTAAGCTATCTTTTACGGATTCAGCTATTAGAATGATCTAAATCTCATTTTTTCAAATACGATGCACAAAATGGGAAATCTCAAAGATAATTTCACATTTTAAATGAAAAAAAAGATAAAAATAACTACTACAATACTAAATAACTCACTTTGATGCTGGAGAAAGCGAAGCTATTTCCGACACTGCCATTGCTGATAGAGTCTTTGCAGCATTCGACAAAGCATTGCCAACTGTGGACTGATTCATGTGTAATAAGGATTTCTGTAATAATTATAATAACCAACCAAACAAAAACATTGAAAGACAAACAAATTAAACTAAAGGACAACAAAAAAAATTGACAATCAACCAAGGTAATAAGTGCAAACAATACATTAAGATGAAAATATGTTAAGAAGGTGATTGAAAAAGTTTCAAGTACGTAATTAGTTAAGTAAAAAATTAAAAACAAAAATACAGAATGAAAGATTGAGAAAATTAAGATTAAAAAAAAAAAAAAAAAAAAAAAAAAAAATTATAATTACATATTTAATCTAATTAAATCAAATCCTGGTCCCAGAGCGTATATCTGCCCCAAATGTAATAAACAATGTGATCAAGGAAAAACCTTTCAAATTTCTCCCTAGGAACCGGAATAGGGATAGGACCCGGGCCCTTGCCATGCGAATCTGTCCCTTTACCTATTGAGCCATGGTATGGTCCTGCCCCACATGCGGAAACACAAACAGAAATCCATATCCCCCATCCCCATAACTCTATCAACATGCTTCAATTAAATATTAATGGAATAAAAAATAAACATAACTTCACCACACCCTAAATACAATATACACATAGAGTAGCACTTATAAAGGAATTCAATCTCACACAAAACATTTACCTCTCTGAATTTCCTACCTACACAATCTTAAGACAAGACAAAACCCATCCAAACATAGCCTTATTACACTCAAATACAAAAAAATAACACCACAAATCACTCCTCATGAACAACGATCAAATATTAAATTACTAATCAATAGATATACAAGTCAATAAAAAAATTAACCTAATTAATTTTTATATCCCCCCCACATCTACATCTCAATATTGTCCACGATTATTATATCCCAGACCTATCCCCCTTAACACAATATAATAATTTGATATTAGTCAGGGACTTCAATGCACATCACCCTGCATGGCTTAACACCCTCACACCCACACACAGAGGTGACACACTTATAAACAATTTACGTTTACTAAGCATCCTCAACAAAAACGAAACCTACTAGAAGTGCTCTACAACATAACAAGAACTCCACATCGCAGATATTTCCCTCTGTTTCCTCCAAATTCTAATTACTACAAAATGGCAAACATTTCATGCCCTCTCCTCAGATCACATCCCAATACTAATCAAAATTCAAAAAAATAAACACCCTACACACATCTTTTTAAAAAAACATACGACTACAAGAAAGCAAACTGGCAAGCTTACACTGACCACATAGAACTAGACCTAGAATCCTTCTAAATAGCTGACTTTTCCTCCTTCAGCAAAACAGTAATAAAATAATTTTAAACGCATCTAAAAAATACATCCCATACGGATACCGCAAACGGCTCCACCCCAACTTCTCACCTGAAACAGACACCCTAATAAAACAAAGAAACTCTCACAAACAAAATAGACAATCGAATCTAGACCAACTAAACCAAATCACAAACCTCAACAAAAGAATAAACAATCAAATCAACTTAAACAAGAATAAGAATTGACAACAATACAGCCAAACACAAGGCCATAAAGCCAATACAACAAAAATATTCCGTACAAAAAAAAAAAAACATCCATACTTCACACACTAAACTTCCTCTTACCCACGAAGCTATCTGTAAATAAACAAAATCCTCAGTCCAAAAAACCAATGAAATATTATTGTCACACTATTCAAAAATCAGCCATAAACCCACTATCCCGACCAATAGACAAACAATTAAACAACTTAAAAACTAACCTGAAAGATCCCCATTCACTCCCCTAGAAGTACTAAAGTACTAAACACCATCAAAGTACTTAATATCTCACAAGCATTGGGCTTCAAATATCCAATACTCATGTCAAACATTTAAGAACTAAAGCTATCTCAGTCATAACTCAAATATTAGACGATGCATGGTAAACTAACTCTCTCCCACCACTCTGGAAACACGCCAAAATAATACCTACACTAAAGCCAAACAAACTACATAACCCAGCCTCGTATAGACTAGGGTTGGCCTACGCACCAGGTGCGGTGCGGTGCGTGGTTCGCTTATTTTGGTGCGGTGCGATGCGCCACAAAATCCAGTGTACCAGTGCGGTGCAAATTTTAAAATATAGAGGTGCGGTGCGACAAAAATGACTTTTGGTGCGGTGTGGTGCGCAAAATTCCGGTGCTAGGCCAACATTAGTATAGGCCTATATCATTACTCTCAAAATACCCAAAGTATTAGAAAAATTATTACTGAATAAAATATCTCCCTTCATCCCCTTATCAAACTCACAAAGATTTAGACAAAAACACTCCACCACCACACTCCTCTCCTAACCTATCAGACAAAACACATCCTCGCTGGTTTTAATCAAACTCCTCCCCCTTCCTTTTCGCACTATCCTGGTAGCAATAAACATTAACAAAACATTCTATACAGCCCCCTCATATTCTAATGATATTGTCTGGGGCAGGAGGCTGCTAGCCTCACCGCTGGCTCCTAAGCAGCCTCCGGAAGAAACGCCACTTCATCGTGACCAACCCTCTTCAACATCTCATATTCTTCTATTGAAGGTGGTTTGAGACTTCACCCTACCCCTTCAAATTGGTGACCACCTGGAGTGACCAGTGGCACAACGAACACAACAAGCAACCATGCCAAATTTGATTCCAAACACCCATCAAATCACCGAACATCCATCAAATTAAGTTTCTTCTGCTGGGCGCTACTCTGTTCGGCCATCCTGTGCCGCCTGTACCGTACTCAAGCTTCTGCAGGTGCGGACCAACTGCCAGTAAGAGTACAGAGTGGTCGAAGCCTTCTCAGTGACCTTAATGTGCGCACCTAAAGCTCTCACCTGACAGCTGACCCGACATCATTTCAGGACCGGAGGCGGTGTGTGCTCACGGCATGTCACTGGGGAGTCCCACCTGGCGTCTGGGGCAGGCTGCTGCTAGTTGATGACTTCTAAGCAGCCTCCGGGAAGAAACGCGACCAGCTCATCGTGACAACGCTCACTCTCTTCAGCATCTCATATTCTTCAGTGAAGGTGGTTTGAGACATTACAAATCTTCCTATCCAAGACAAAAAAAAAATAACAAAATTTCCAACCCAAAATTCCAAGGTCATTCAAGGCGCCATTTTCCACACTTTCTAATGCTCGCTCGGAGTTTCCCTAGTTGCAGCCATCTTTCACCAACACTGTTTAACAAGTTTATGTGATCTACCACATTCCGCATCCCCTATATAAAAATTAATAACTATGTAGATGATTTAACAATCATATTTAAAAACTCTACTATAAATTCAGCAAGCAAGAGAGCTACAACAATATATAAACACCTAGAGTAGCTAACAACAAACAGAATGACTGCATCATCAAGTTTATTTTGAAAGAGAAAGATTCACCCACCAGTTTTTCAATAAAACAATAGACTCCCCTCTCAGCAAACAACTAACCATCACAGGTTGTATTGATACACAGTGATAATCACCCCCCCCCCTAAATTAACAATATGAGAGTGACACACAAATTAAATGTGCTGAAAGCATTAACCGTAACAAACTTAAAGAGACCCTCACAGGAAATACCTATCCCCTTTTTAAACTAGGCATTATCAGCCTGGGCACCCTCAATATCACAATCCAATATTTAGAAATTAGAAACCATACAAAATAAAAAGCTTTCAGAATAATAACGGGCTGCCTTCACAATACCTATTAACAGAAATGAAAACTTTACCCATAAAAAACTATCTTGACATGATAGTCTGTAAATTTTTATACTAAATCACTCTTGATAGATCACCCCTGCACCAACACCTTTAAGGAAAAAAAATCCCACCATCGCTATACTATCATAACATATACCACACGCTTCCATATTCACCACCAGACACCCACCCACCCCAATTATTAAACATATTCATCCGCAGTTAACCCATAGAACGATTTTCGCATATCCAGATAACACCATACTTGAAGCAGGTTCACCCAAAATATCCCCTAGGGAGCAACCTTTGAACCTCTAAACATGAATGTTCCTGTCCCGTCTCCGCTTTGGGCAACGTCCTTCTCTTCAGGAATACGGATTTAAAATTCATAATACACCCTCCCCTATTGTCAAAAATGCTCTGGCTTAACGAACATTAGACGCAACTTCGATACAATCATTTTAACAGATCTCTAGGCCTGGCATAGTGGTGGTGAGATATCTCGAGATTTCCACTTTCTCATAGGATGGGAGATGTAGGTAACACAGTAAATGTAAGTACACTAATTACTTAATTGTTTTGTAATACTATAGGTATAAAAAATTCTCATAAATGTAGTTTTTAAAAAGAATAATTTATATTTAATCAGCAAAACAAAAAAAAGCATCCCTTAAGCCAACATCTTAATTTTATACATTAAATCTTTAAAAATTAAATAAATAAATGTTTTAATATCTATAAATTATTTTTTATTCATTTATTTCTCTCTTTTATGTAGCAAGAAATTAATAATCTTAACTATTTGGTGGTTATATTATTTTAAATAAAAAAAACAAAAAAAACTTACTTCTAGTTTTGCATAACATTGAGAAATAAATTTCTGGTGAATCTGTGGTGGGTCTTTCCTTAGTCGAGAAGAAAGGGCCATGTATGCCATGTCCAAAAGTAGAGAAATGGCTTCGTCTGCCAACTGTTGATCTAAACATTCTAAAACAATTTCCCAAATGAATTCTAGAACTAAAGCTGCTAAAAATGAAAGAACCTGAAGAACATCAAAATTGGAATGAAAGAATTCAATTTGAGGGTCTCATTTCAGTAGATTTCTTTTAGTGTATTTTTTAAAGATTGAATTGGGCTTCGTCCAGTTTTTTATACTCTTCTCAAAAGATTTGCAAAAATCAATTTACAAATATTTATTGCAAATACTTTCTGTATTATTAATATCATGAAACACAAATGAGATCAGCTTTTCATTAAAGTATATACTCATAATTTTTATTGCACAAATTTAAAGATATGCATCAAATGTTTAGATTCTGGTATCTGTATTACATCAATATATGTGAATGTCAAAAATATTACATTTGTGGCATCACTAATATAAATCCTATATATATTGACCATTGAACTTGATTGCTTAAGAAACCAGGGTGAGATTAACAAAATTTTGCTTTTAAATTTAGAATAAGTTCATTATATTTTATAAGTTTTATGTTAACACAAAATTATAATTGTATTCATTAAATAATATTTGCATATTTAAAAACTGGAAATTTACATATTAAAGTTGGGTAGTGACATATGTAGTAAGTTCACTGCTAATAGCATATGTAAAAAATTCTAAATTCTTTGATTTTCAGATTAACAATGGTTTAAAATTCAATAATAGACATTTCTTAGACCAGAGATTGAAGTCTAAAAATTATTAACAGCATTAATGGAAACCTCTAGAGTCCATTCACTACTACTTCAAGAGCGGAAAATATTTTATTTTAATTAGAAAACAACTAAAATTGCAAATTCAGAGCTGAAATAGCATTGCTTGCAACAGTTCTTTTCTAACTGAATACCTCAATATTAAAGTTTATATATTGAGACTCGAGTCGCTATACTTCTATAGACTTCAGAATCACCAAAACGACTTCAGGCTCTTGCATCAACTCCACATCTCTGCTTTAAAAGAATAAATAAAGGCCAATATTTTAAAATATAAACAAATTGATGTGTAACTCACAATCTTATCCCGTGCTTTGGCTATTTTTCTCTCAGCTATATTAATAGCACGAAAATAATCAACAAAACATCCGAAAGCAGAAGGTGAAAGTGTTGAGCGGTCAAGATGCAACAAACATTCATCGAAGAGGCTTCTCTGTGTTGCAGGGATCAGATCGTCGATACACTGACTAAACCATGAGAAACATGTCTAAAAAAATATGCAAAGTTTATGTTATAATCACGGATGGGGAGTCGGAGAAAATTTATCCGACTCACGACTCAGGGAGTCGGTAATATTAGCCAACTTGCAACTCTTTTAAAAAAATACTTTCCAGGTTTATTATAATAAATGAAATAATAAAAGAAAAATTCTATGCTAATAAACCAATAACTATATGATATACAAGTTAATAATAATAAAAAAAAGATAATTAATAATAATAATAATAATAATAATAATAATAATAATAATAATAATAATAATAATAATAATAATAATAATAATAATAATAATAATAATAATATTCCTGTATGGTGGGCATCTCTAAGTAGGGGTGCAAGAATATATACCCATACCGAATGTTCTGCGTGTCGTAAGAGGCGACAAAGAGGACAAAGGCAGGGGAGTAGCGCTCTTGAAGCGATGAAATTACCTCATATTGGGCATTTGGGGTGCGGGTACATCCCATGACACTCCAGGGCACAATGGTTCGCTCCTCTTGCGCTCATATACACAAATTTCTTACACGGGAGTTGACTCTCTGAATCACAACCAAACCATAAAACGCTAAAATTAATATTACAGACAACGCCTTTTTCATATGTCCTTGTGTATAGAGGAGTAAGAATTTCAACAGCGTATGTTCTGCGTATCGTAGAATTAGACTAATGGGACAAAGAAAGTTAGACTCGCTACCCACTACCACTATCTCTTGCTAGTAATGCTAATGCATGCCTCGGAGATGTTCGTGACCGTCATAAGCGACCTTCTTCTTTCGGTGAAACTGTATTAATCGTCAGGGTACATAGAATGTTAGAGGGATAAATGGTGAGGAGAGAGGTGATGGATAAATTTAGAAAGGGTAAATTTGATTTGTTTGCTGTGATTGAAACAAAGATGAAAGGAAGCAGTGAAGACGATTGGTGTGGTGTGAAACGTGTGTGATTGCTGGAGTGGAGAGGAATGAGAAGAGAAGGAATTGCGACTCTGATAAGTGACCTGTGGCATAGTTATGGTGGATATTGTTCGTGTGAGTACTAGAATTCTAATGGTTAAATTTGGGTTTGAGAATGTCAAGGTATGTGTGGTTGCATCATCATACAGTCCATCTGAGGGTGATGTTGAGGAGTGACTTTTTGAGATAATCTGAATGATGTGTTGGACTGGGTGAGTAGGAGCTTTAGATTGATTGTACTGGGCGAGTTAAATGGTTGTATAGGTGATCGTAAATATGATGGTAAAACAGGTGCCCTTGGGGTTGCGAGAGAAAATAAGAATGGCTGGAAGGTGATTAATTATTGTGAGGAGAGAGGTGTGTGTAGGTAATACATTCTTCTGGCACAAGAGTATTCCTAGTATACGAAAGTTGTGGTAGGTAGGGTGTATTGAGTGAAAGTATTACTAATTTTGTGTTGGTGATAATGTTGAAGTATGAGATGAACGTTTTAAATCAGTGAGGGTTGGGGATGGGAATATCCAGATCATTATGCTGTTTATGTTTTTTTTTCAAACGAGAATATATGGATGGAGAGAAAGAGATGAGGAAGAAGGTAGGGAGAAAAAAGTGAGAGATTAAGTGAGCAAGGTTATAAGGAAAGTATGAGCGAGCGCTTACAAATAAATCAGTTGAATGTGAACAAGGTGGAACTGAACAAATCTGGACGCAAATGAAGGAAGCCTTTGTTACTAGTGCAAGAACGTGGATGTGCAGAAGTAAGAATGTCAATAGTGAGTGGTGGAATGAAGAAGTGATGCAAGAGGTTAAAAGTAAAAAAGAGAGACATGGTTGAATGTGCTAAAAGCCAATGATGAGTTCTCGAAAGAAAGGTGTGTGAAAATATATAAAGGGAAAAAGGGAAGACTAAACGTTGCATACATAGGAAAAAAAAAGGTACATGAGCAGTTTGGAAGGAGGATGAATGGGGATTACAAGGGAATAAGAAGCTCTTCTGGAAGGAAGTACGAAAGGTTAAAGAGAGTAAAGGGAGTCTTCAGAGAATAAAGAATAGGGTTGGTACTTTCTCGACTGATGAAATGGATGTGAGAAGAGTGTGAAGGGAACACTTCGAAAATCTGCTTAACATTAGGAGTAATGAAAAGGTGATAGGGAATGTGAGTGGATTTGATGGGGTAAGAAAGAATAGGTATTTTGGAGAGGAGTTAATTAGTAGGGAGGAAGTAATAGGTAGAGTGAAAAAGATGAAGACTAGTAAAATGACCAAGAATGGAGGCGAGATTGAAATTGATTGGATGTGTAAGGTGTGTAACAAAGCGCTTATGGAGGGTATAAAATCCAAGGAATAAAGGATAGTAGTAATAGTACCCTTATATAAGGGTAAGGGGATATGACGAACCGTAGGAACTATAGGGGGGATTAGTTTATTGAGTGTTGTAGGGAAGATATATGCTGGTATTTTGGTTTAGGGTGAGTCGAGTGACTAAGGGACTGATTGGCGAAGAACAAGGTGCATTTAGAAGTGGCAGAGGATGTGTAGATCAAATTTTCACATTGAAACAAATGTTTTAGAAAATGAAAGAATAAATTGTATTTAGGTTTCATGGACTTGCAACAGGCGTATGACAGGATTAATAGGGAGGCTCAGTGGCAGGTGTTAGTGATATATGATGTTTTTTGGTAGGCTTCTGAATGGAATTAAATGTATGTATGACGATACTGAAGAGCGTGTGAGAATAAATATTGAAAATAATTGATTCATTATTAATAATGGAATGAAGCAGGAATGTTTTACGCCTCCTTAGTTATTTAATTTGTATGTGGATGGGTAATGAAAGAATTAAAGGTAGTAATGGTATAGTGGTAGGGGAAAGTGTTATAATGACGGAGAATGCAAGAGTGTATAGGGTGCCCTGCTTATTGTACGCATATGATTTGGTTTTGTGTGGTGAATCTAAAGAGAGTTTGAGGGGATTGGTATAGGGGTTTGGCAAGGTGTAAAAGGAAGGGTCTGAAAATATAAATAAGAGTAAGGTTATGGTGGTGAGTGAGGAGAGTCAGTGGTGTGAGGTCATGTTGCATGGTGAGCAATTGGAAAATGTATCAGAGTTTAAATATTTAGGATATATGTTGGATATGTTGGATAAAAAGGGAACTAATGATGCAGAGTGTAGAAGGAAAGTTGTGAATAGTAGGAAGATGGCTGGTGAGATTAAATCCTTTATTGGATGTAAAGGGACAAAGTCTTGAGTGCGCTAGGGTTTTGCACAAAGGTATGTTGTTACCCGTGTTAATGAATAGTAGTGAAACAATAGTATGAAATAGGAAGTGTAAATCTAAGGTACAATCTGTTCAGATGGACAATCTTAGGGGCGTGTTAGGTGTGAGAATAATTGATACAATGAGAAATGATTGTGTTAGGGAGCTGTGTGGTGTAAAGAATGGCGCAAATGAGAGAAAAAACTAGTGTATTAAGATGGATTGGTCATATGGAAAGGATGGATGATAGTCGGTTGGTCAAGCAGATGAATAGTAGTAAGTTCGCTGGGAATCAACCGGCTGGGAGATTGAAGAAAATATGGATTGAGTCAGTAAAGGAATGCCTAAAGGAAAGGAATTTGAGTGTGGCAGAGTCTAGAAGAAGGGTTCTTAATAGAAGTAAATGGCGGGATTTGGTGATGAGGTGACTGTATAAATAAATTAGTATAAAAAAAGCATTTTGTTCTTTCTCAACTATAGTGGTGAGTGCTATGAAATTTGAAACTTCAATTTGAATTAAATATTAAAACGGGTTTTCAGTTTAAATGCATACTGTCAACTACTTTTTCACTCAAGCTGCCTCTAATAATTTATTTCAATCCACATGTAAGAATTTTAAATACAAGCCATTCTGAACCTATATCTTTTACATATACATTACATATAATTACCTCTTTATCATTAAGAGATGCTTTCGGATTATTAACAAGTGTGTCCCAAATCTCTATACATCTTGGCCACGCCAAATATATATCCCCTTCTTTTAGTAAAAACTGAAGAAAATCCAGGTGAGCAAATATATACTGTTAAAAAAAACAAAAGAATAATAATATTAGTGACATTTACAAATATTAAACATATATATATATATATATATATATATATATATATATATATATATATATATATATATATATATATATATATATATATATATATATATATATGTATATATTGATAAAAATTCCCCCATTAAGTAATTCACCCTGCTGGGATTGAACCTAGGCCCTAGCAGATGACTGCGTAAGTGCTTGACCACTGCGCCACGATGGACTAAAAGAAGAACGCGACAAATCTTCCTGTAGTGAATATAGCACCCACCATACAGGACATGCCACGCTCTTCCCGTCCACACTCGGGCGTAGGAGCAGGGCACCGCACAAGGTGAAAAATACTCATCAAACCGGGGGATTATTTTGTATTGGTAAGTTAACTGCTCATCTTTTTACACCTCACAGCAGTGTAATAATTATTGATAAAAATACCAACCTTTGAGAGGATTGGTAGAGATTTGGTAGGGTGTGTAAAAGGAGGGGATAGAAAGTAAGGTTATGGTTGTGAGTGAGGACAGTCCCTCGAGTGTGGAGTTATGTTGAATGGTGAGCATTTGGAACATATAATATATATATATATATATATATATATATATATATATATATATACATATAATTATATTTATATATATATATATATATATATATATATATATATATATATATATATATATATATATATATATATATATATATATATATATATATATATATATATATATATATATATATATATATATATATATATATATATATATATATATATATATATATATATATATATATATATATATATATATATATATATATATATATATATATATATATATATATATATATATATATATATATATATATATATATATATATATATATATATATATATATATATATATATATATATATATATATATATATATATATATATATATATATATATATATATATATATATATATATATATATATATATATATATATATATATATATATATATATATATATATATATATATATATATATATATATATATATATATATATATATATATATATATATATATATATATATATATATATATATATATATATATATATATATATATTTATATTTTTTAATATATATATATACTCTATATATATATATATATATATATATATATATATATATATATATATATATATATATATTTACACTCGCCTTGGTCCGGCGGTCTAATATGTATATATATATGTAACCTTATATATATATATATATGTATGTAGCACTCCATTATAATATATATATCAGCAGCAATAACAACTTATATATATATATATATATATATATATACTATATATATTATATATAGTGATTTATTAATTTTTGAAGATTTGTCAAATATCCATGATGGAAATACTTCAAAGAAAATTTTTCCTTTTTCTCTCTCTGTTTCTCATACCTCTGGAACCTTTTAACTACTACTCCAATACAAAATAGATTCTTTCAATAAATATTGAACTCTCTTGAGGCCAATAAAGTCAAAAACTTTTTTAACTTTTAGTTCATCATAAAACAATGACTAGAAAATGGTGACATGGCAGATATACCAGAATAAGTGATAAGGCAGACATTAATACTGTTGAATAGGATTCTTGCCTTTGAACAATGGGGATCAAACCAGGAGATAAATTTGAAAGACAAAAGTATATTTTATAACTGCTTAAGTGGTTCTTTAAAATGAAGTGAGGAACAGCAATGTTGATGCTGGCTGCTCAAATCCTGTTAAACTGGATATCTCGCATTATCACTTGATATTTTAACTGTTTAGTTCCAAATTTGAAAGTTCCTTATTACTGAAACTTCTTAAGCTTGCATTATGTAACCATAAATAGAGCAAAATCGTCTATATTAAAAAAAATACAGTATTAAGGCTTTGAAATTAATTATTTTTGCAAGAATTATGCAACCTGAAGATATTTTATAACAAAAAGAACAAGATTTGTAAAATTTAAAAGATTTTATAATATATATATATATATATATATATATATACTTAATATAACCTTATATATATATAACTAACTTCTTCTTCTATTAACTTGCTAGCATATATATATATATATATATAATATATATATATATATATATATATATATATATACACTACTTATAAAAAATAAAATAAAATAAAATAAAAAAGGTAAACTTAATTCAAGGATAATGTTGTTTTGATATTTGACCAAAAATAAACTAGATATATTGAGTGAAAATTGAGCTACCTATGGGTTGTTACTCATCTATGAACAAGGTAAATTAAGAAAAAAAAAAACTAAAAAAAAAAAACATTCAAGTGAAAATGTTAAGAATTTAAAGCGATTGTCCCATCTAAATTATAGACGAACTAATGACAAGAGTGCTGCTGTAAATTAGCACTGTGCAATTATTATTCAAAAAAACAAAAAATTTACTGGTTTGATGATGCTTAAATACTAAGAAAGAAGTCTTAATGTATAAATGAAGTCATTTGAAAACTTTGATCTATTTCATGATTCAGAAAGAGTAAAGCCATAAATCTTGAACAAATGCCAGAAGATATTTTAACACCCGTGAAAAGATTAACTCTCTCAATTCTGCTGTAGACTCAGCGAGATATATTGTAATTTTTGCATTAACCAACAGGAGAAGCAGCAACATTATTGCTTTCTAAACTTGTGAAAATGAAAAGCGTGCAAGACAAAAAAATATTTCAATAAAGTAACACATATATTGGCGGGGTTTTGTGAGGGGGTATGATTGCGGCCCACCTGGGCCAAGGGATGAGCCCCACACTGACGAGATGCCATAGTGAGGGTCCGTCACAGTCCCGTAAAGCTTTAGGGTGGATTTGCTGACTGCGACAAGTTCTCACTAATAGATATAAAGGGGGCGGTAAGGCTGGGCTTTCTTTTCGACTTATGTCTAATTCTTCAATTACTTTTCTGTTTCCGGTGCATGTCAAGCACCTTACCCCCAGTCTTGGGCAAAGAAGGTGGATAATGATAATAATACATTAGAAATTTTAAGTACTGCGAATTATTTTTTCAAACTCTGAAATACTTAAAAAAAAACTTAGTTTACCATTCCACTGTATAAGAGAAAGTGAGAAAAAAAATGACTTACATCTGCATGAGTATATTTTCCATCAATAAGCGTATCGGGAGAAGGCACTTCATTCTTACAAGTCTGAACAGCCAATTCATGACTTTTTCTTAGACTCTGTGTTATTAAACAAACAATATCTAGGCTTGTGTTAAGCTCTGACAAAGTAGCCTAGAAAAAAATTAATATATATATATATATATATATCTATATATATATATATATATATATATATATATATATATATATATATATAATATATATATATATATATATATATATATATAATATATATTTTTATATAGAGGTTGTATGTATTGATTTTAGGTATTATAATATATATTATATATATACTTTTATGTTTTTGACTCCCTCGGTTTTGATATTTTTTTTGTTTCTTCTTTTTTTAAATATATTTCTAGTATATGATCCTAACAATCAATTTAAGTGGTGACGGACATGATTCAAAAATATAAAGGGCCAGTTACGTTTTAAGACTCCGTCAGTTTTAATTTTTTTTTTTTTTTAACTAAATGAATACCCAAGGGTAAACCGCAAAGATGGCAGGAGTCGGGGTCTCTCGGCCTTCCGGGGGATGACAGGGTAGGACTATTTCCCCACCTCTGTCCTCCGTCGGCTTGAGCCCCCTAATTTTTTTTTTTTTTACATTTATAAAGCTTATTACAAAAATGTAAAAAAAAAAAAATTAGGGGGCTCGAGCCAACGGGGGACAGAGGGGGGACGTTTTCCATACCCTGTAGGGGAGGGTCTCCGGAACCCCCGCTCTTTGGTATTTGGGTGTCGCGGGGGTTCCTCCGCCCCTCCCTGGTGGGGTATGGCTAATGCCCCCCCTCTGTCCCCCGTCGGCTCGAGCCCCCTAAATTTTTTTTACATTTTTGCAATAAGCTTTATATGCTGATTCCAAATATGTAATTGGTTTTTTCTGTAGGTGTCATACTTTTCAAGATATTTCATTTTTGAAATTTTTTTTTATATAAATGTGATTTTTAAAAAATTATTTAAAATATTTCGAACTTTTGAATCATGTCCGTCACCACTAAAATTAATTGTTAGTATCATATACTAGCAATGTTTAAAAAAAAAAAAAAAAAAATCAAAACTGACCGAGTTGTAAAACAAAAAAGAAGAAATATATATATATATATATATATATATATATATAGTATATATATATATAATATATATATATATATATATATTTATATATATATATATAATAATATATATATAATATATATATATAATATATATATATATATATATAATATTATATATATATATATATATAATATATATAATATATATATATATATATATATATATATATATTATATAGTATATATATATATTATATATAATTATATATGCGTACATAATACATGAAAATGCTTGATGACACCCTTTTTCTATTTTCCTTGTGGTTTTTTATGCAAAAGTATATTTCTCTCCACAAGAGAATAGATTTTAATATAATATAATATATAATATATATATAATATATATATATATATATAATAATATATTATATATATAATATATATATATATAATATATAATATATAATATAATATATATAATATAATATTATTATATATATATATATATATATCATCATCCACTTCCTTTCCCCAGATTGGGGGTGAGGTGCGTCGTATACACCGGAAACAGAATAGTAGTACAAGAATATGACCTAAGTCGAAAAGTAGTACCTACCGTCCTCTTTATACTCCCTTTAGGTAAGAACTCGTTGCAGCCAGAAAAATCCACCCATGGGTTTCACGTTGCTGTGATGGGCCCTAACTGTGGCATTTCATCAATGTAGGGTTTATCAGGTTTGCTAGGCCCACAACCATACCCACTTATAAAACTCAACCATTCACTCCTATTGTGCACCTTTCTTCTTGCCTCTGCCAAACTCATATTCTTTCCTTCTGGTATTTCTTTACTGACTCAATCCACTTTTTCTTCGGTCTCCCAGCCAGTCGACTCACAGCATACTCACCACTATACATTCGCTTAACCAACTATCATCCATCCTTTCCATATGACCACACCATCTCAAAGTTCTCTTGTTTATTCTCACCTTTACGTCTTTCTTTACTCCAAACAACGTCCTAATGCGTTCATTGCTCATTTTATTAATTCTTCTCACACAGATCTAAGCCCCTAAGATTGTCACAACTGAACACCTTGTATCTGTAGATCTATACCTTATTCGCAAGCCATAGTTTCCCTACTATACATTAACACAGGTAACAACATACCTTCATGCAAAACCCTGGCGCACTCAAGGCTTAGTCCCTTCACATCCACCAAGGATTTAATTGCATCAGCCACCTTCCTACCATTCACAACTTTCATACTACATTCTGCATCATCCGTTCCCTTTTCATCCAACATATATCCTAAATATTTAAACTCAGACACTTGTTCCAGTTGCTCACCACCTAACATAACCACACCGCGGACTCATCCTCACTCAATACCACAAGCTTACTCTTGTCTACATTTACTTTCAAAACCCTCCTTTTACACCCCCTGCCTGGCTTCTCATTCCTCTCAAACTCTCTTCAGATTCGCCACACAAAACCAAGTCATCTGCATATAATAAGTAGGGCACCCTCCACTCTCTTCCCTTCTCCAATCTCCATCGTTCTAACACCTTCCCCTGCCACCCCTAACTCTAACTCTTTCATAACCCCATCCATATACAAATTGAATAATCAAGGAGACATAATACATTCCTGCCTTAATCCGCTAATAATATTAACCAATCACTTTCAACTCCATTCATTCTTACACACGCTTCCCTATCGTCATGCATACTTTTGATTCCATTCAGAAGCCTACAACCAACACCATATATCACTAACACCAGCCATAGAGCTTCCCTATGAATCCTATCATATGCCTGTTGCAAATCCATAAAACCTAAATACAATTTATTACTCTTCTTCCTCATTTTCACAATCATCTGTTTCAATGTAAAAATTTGATCCACACATCCTCTATGACTTCTAAGTGCATCTTGTTCTTCACCAATCAGTCCCTCGAAGTACACTTTCGACCAAAATACCAGTACACTACAACATTTAATTAACTAATTTCCCAATAATTATTACAGTTCCCCTTATCCTTATATAAGGGAACTATTATTGCTCTCATCCAATCCCTCGGAACTATACCCTCCATAAACACTTTGTTACACAACTTCCAAATCCATTCAATCACCATCTTGCCTCCGTTCTTGAAGCCAAAAAAACAACAAAAAAAACATCTCTATACATCTACGAACTAAAGCCATGTAATTGAAACATTAAAAACATAAAACAGTAAAAAAATAACAAAGAATATAAAAATGAGAAGCCAAGATTAAAAATATAACTGAAGAAAATTTTTCCACTCCTACACCTATCGAATCATTTATTATAAATACAAAAAATTTCAACAAAAATCCAGGAGAAATAAAAATTGATAACCTGTTAAATAATTTATTAATGGAGGAACAACGTTAGAAGGGATTCCTGAAAAAATACATTAATGCTTGGTTGAACCAATTAAAGCTGTCCAGTTTTCTAATTAAAATTTATTCCTCTTCTCTTTTATCTTTATATTTCCTTGGTCGAAAGCTGGACTTTAATCTTGGCTACTCATTTTTACATTCTTTGTTACATCTTTTGACTATTTTACGTTCTCACTCACTCACTCACTCACTCACTCACTCACTCACTCACTCACTCACTCACTCACTCACTCACTCACTCACTCACTCACTCACTCACTCAGCTCAACTCCTCACGTCACTCACTCACAATCAGCTCACTGCAACTCACTCACTCACCTCACGTCACTACTCACTCACTCACTCACTCACCTCACTCACTCACTGCACTGCATCACCTCACTCATCTCACTCACTCACTCACTCCTCACGTACGCTCACTCACTCAGTCCCTCACTCACCCACTCACTCATCACTCACTTCACCTCATCCTCACTCACTCCACTCACGAATACTCACTCACTCACTCCTCACTCACTCACTCACTCCTCACTCACTCACTCACTCACCTCACCCACTCACTCACTCACTCACCTCACTCACTCACATCCTCATCACTCACTCACTCACCTCACTCCTCACTCACTCACTCACATCAGTAGAATCTCAACTCACTCACATCACTCATCACTCACTCACTCACTCACGTCACTCACTCACTCACGTCACGTCACTCACTCACTCCACTTCAACTCACTCACTCAGCTCACTCACCTACCACTCACTCACTACTCACTCCACTCACTCACTCACTCACGTCACTCCACTCACTCACTCCTCACTCACTCACTCATCACTCACTCCATCACTCACTTCCACTCACTCACTCACTCACTCACTCACTCACTCACTCACTCACTCACTCACTCACTCACTTCACTCACTCACTCACTCACTCACTCATCTCACTCACTCACTTCACTCATCACTCAGCTCACTCACTCACTTCAATCACTCACGTCAGCTCATACTCACTCACATCACTCACTCACTCACTCATCATTCACACTCACTCACTCACTCATTCACTCACAATCACTCACTCACGTCACTCACTCACTCACGTCACTCAGCTCACTACACTACTACTCTACTCACTCCTCACTCACTCACTCACTCACGTCACTCACTCACATCACTCACTCACTCACTCACTCACTCACTCACTCACTCCAATCTCTCACATCACTCACTCACTCACTCACTCACTCACTCACGTCACGTCATCACTCACTCACTCACTCACTCACTTCACTCACTCATCACTCACTCACCTCACTCACTTCACTCCAGTTGCTTGCTCCTCACTCACTCAACTCACTCACTCACTCACTCACTCACTACTCACTCACTTCACTCACTCACTCACTCACTCACTCATCATTTGTTCTTTCCCGTCACTCACTCACTCACTCACTCACTCATCATTTGTTCCCCTCACCTCACTCAACTCACTCACTCACTCACTCAACTCACTCA
>JABUQX010048475.1:35000-42500 GCA_015478945.1 Trachelipus rathkii | reverse complement strand
ATGCATGTAACGCACCTTACCCCCAGTCTTGGGGAAAAGAGGAAGATGAAGAAGAAGATAATAATAATCATCATCATCTTCCTTTTTTTCCCCCCAAGACTGGGGGTAAGGTGCGTGACATGCATCGGAAAATAGAAGTAGTATAGAAAATATGACAGTCGAAAGAAAGCCCAGCCTTACCGTCCCCTCTATACCTATTAGTGAGAACTCGTCGCAGTCAGAAAATCCACCCTAAAGCTTCACGGGACCGCGACGGACCCTCACTATGGCATATCGTCGTGTAGGGTTCATCCCCTGGCCCAGGTGGGCCACAACCATACCCCCTCACAAAAACCCGCCATTCACTCCTATTATGCACCTTTATTCTCCCTCTGCCAAACTTACATTTCTCTCCTTCAGACATTCGTTTACTGACTCAATCCACTTTTTCTTCGGTCTCCCAGCCTGTCAATTCCCAGCACATTCACCACTATACATCCGCTTAACAACTGACTGTCATTCATCCTTTCCACATGACCAAACCATCTCAACGTACTTTCATTTATTCTCTCATTTACCCCTTTCTTCACACCCCATAACTCTCTAATACGTTCATTCCTCATTTTATCAATTCTTTTCACACCTAACACGCCCCTAATAATAATAATAATAATAATAATAATAATAATAATAATAATAATAATAATAATAATAATAACAATAATAATAATAAAGGTACTTAAGAAATATTTTCATGAGCACTTTAGTTCGAGTAATAAATGGGGGAAGCGATGAGATTTGATTCAAGAAGGATTTGAAATATTAAACAAAGAAAAAACATAATTAAGCTCTTACTTGTTCCCTGATGACAGATTCATTCAGAATTCGTAAGTGTTCATCAATGGCTAAGTGCACCAAGTGCGGCGGCAAAGACGGCACGCGGGCCAACTCCCAGAGAACATCGAGCATTTTTTCAGTGGTACGACCGTATCGTGAATCTTGTCCTATTTTTCCTATTAATGACAAAAGCTTCTCTCGAAGTCGGTCATTGCCAAACTCCCAACTCTAAACCATAAGGTTCAGTAAGAACATTAAGAGGAAAAAAAACTATATAAAACAATTTAAATAAAAACTTAATTACGTTAATGCTACATAAATATAAACTTACACTACGAATAAGTTTTAACAAATGATCAAACTGCCTCGGACTAAACCTTGTAGCAGCTGCAACCATGATTCTGTGTATATTGTCCACTACATGTGGACTCGCCTTCTCACACAAATTCCAAATTTTAGTCAACTCTTCTTCCTTTAATTTTGGCCCCAAAAATTCAACAAGCTGTTTCATTCTGTCTGTATATTGGACCTGATCTAAATTCCCTGTTCCGAGTGTTAAGAAAGTTGAATTATTATTAGGAGTGATTGAGATACGGTAGGAGAGGAGGGAAATATTGGAGGAGGAAAGAAAGAAGGCAGGGGAGAGGGGAAAAAATTAATTTAAAAAAAAAAGGAAATAAGTATAAATATAATAATTCTGGAGGAATATTTTAAATTTAATTTACAATGATGGTACTGTCATATTTTATACTAGGAGAAAAATATCAAATGAATCTGTAATTACAAAAAAACTACAAAAGTCAGAGAATTATAATTGAAATGAGTGACGTGTTAAACTACATAAATCAATGACTAAAGTTGTTTTTTAGCAATAAATAAAGAATAGAACAGTCTGATACGATAGCAAAGTTAAATTTAAATAATTTTGCTTTTACACTGTACAGGAACAATAAATAAAGAATAGAAAAGTCTGATACGATAGCAAAGTTAAATTTAAATAATTTTGCTTTTACACTGAAAAAAAACTTCCCGTTTATGCAGTTTTTGAAATGACCAATTCAAATGATGGGTTTCAATAAAAAAAAATTTGACTGGATAGGTACTCAAAGCAACTAAAATGCATTACCAGATTGTTGGAATATTTTAATCACCTTGAACGCGTAAAACATTTTATATAAAAAAAAAAATATGAAAAAAAAGATTACCTTCAAGAGCGAGTGAAAGTACGGCTTTACTCGTCATCCAGTCTTGGATATAATCACTTTCAATGACTGAGCTGCACTGTTTTTCACTATTCCCGATTATAATTCCGAGCTCCTTTTCAATAAAATTAAAAAAAAATGTTAAAATATGAATAAAAATTATTTTAGTGGTAAATGAGAAATTACATTACAAATAAATGTTTAAAAAACTTATTTTACTTTTATAAAAATCGAAATTTTTCATTGTAGCAAAAAACAAAGTATAGAAAAAAGGTTGATAGACAGTACCTTTAATGCCACCATTCGAGCGGAAAAATGAGGAGTTCTCAACATTTTGATAATAAGATCTAAGTGAATAGAAAGAATATTCTGAACTTCATCAGGCCAAAATATTTCACAAATTGTTCTCACTGCTTCTAATAATTGGTAACAATATTTGATTCTCTGAAATAAAGTACAATTAAAACAATAATCTAAATCAACAAACAAGATACAAAACAAACCAATTAAGAAAATATCTTATTTGTTTAAAATCAATAAAAAATAGATTAAAATAAAATTAAGAGATTTAAATATGCATTTTATTAGTTGCTATGAATTTCTTGACGGCATATTAGACCACATAGAATGTAAAAATATGAAAGATATTATTATTAAATCGGAAATTTTTAAAAAAATAAAACATTTTGAAGAACAAATAAAGAAATATTATTGTTATATAGATAATTTACGTAAAAATAAAGACATAGGAACCAAAATAAATAGATTAGATAAAGTAGAATTATTATTATTATTATAATAATAATAATAATAATAATAATAATAATAATAATAATAATAATAATAATAATAATAATAATAATAATAATAATAATAATAATAATAATAATAATAATAATAATAATAATAATAAAAAACTTTATTAAAGATAGTGGAACTGCGAACTGAATTTTTTATGAATCATAAAAAATAATTAATATATATTATAAATGTTGAAACAATAAAAGAACTATAGAGTAAATAATTTCCAAACAATGAATAAATAAATTAAAAGAAGAAAATATTAAAGGAACGCCTAAAGAAAAAGATAAAAGTGATATTAGAGAAAGATGTAGAAAGTACTGCTGAAATAAATAGAGTAGAGATAGATATAGAGAGCGGAAATGATCGGAAAGATAAAGGTAAAGATATAAAATCAAATATTAAAATAAAGGTGAGAAAGAAAGATAGAGATAATAATTAGCTCTAAATTCAGCTTAAAAGAAGGTGCAAACAACTTAAGAGAGAAATTTATTTCCTAAAGATTTAGAAATATTAAAAGCAAAGAAAGAAAATAAACAAAAATTTAGTAAAAGCAAATAAAATAAAGAAAAATTTAGTAAAAACAAATAAAAAAAATTGAATTTATCTTGCAAAGAAAGTGAAAATTTTAAAGAAAATGCGAATTCTAAGAGAAATTCACAAAGTCTTTTATTGAAATTTATTCCTATAGAAATCAAAAACAAAGTACGAAGGAAAATAAGATATAAAGTAGACAAAAAGGAAAATGATTACCTGCCAAAGGTAACTGAAAGAAAAGCTAGAAACTATAGAAAGAAATATAAAAAGTAAAGTCCATTATAAAGCTAAAAGTAAAGGTAAATTAAAAAGAAAGTTAAACTAAAGGTCGAAAGGGACAAGGTAGGTTTAAGTTTAAAAAGAAAAAAAGTTTAAAACTAATGCAAATATATTTATTACTCTACTAAGTGAAAGTGTCATTTTCTAAAATGATAGAAAGAAAAACTGGTCTAAAAGTAGCAGGTTAATTGGCCTTATAAAGAAATAAATTTAATTAAACTAAAAGATACAATAATCAGGCCTTTATTTATATATTATTTTTTATATATTGAAAATTGTAAGAAATAATCCCTGAAATTAACATTGGAAAAACAAAATTTAAATGATAAACAATCATACATTGAGAGAGTATCCAAACACTAAATACACACATAAATTGTATTTAAATACAGTACTAAATACCAAATACATTTTAACATAAACCTAAACATAATGTATCTTATGAGGTTCCTTTTATCTCACAGTTTATGTGAAGCAAAGCCTATCTCTAAACGTTCTGACTAAATAAGAGCTGCTTTTGGGAGTTGAGAGTGATTGTCACGAATGAGATTATTCACTCTACCGGTGCTGAAGATAGTAATGTTGTGTTATGGTGACTAACACCTTTTATGAGAAGGTATTATTTTCCAAAATATTGAAGGTCCGATTAGAATCTTGTAAAATCGTCAATACTTTTGACCTCTGGAGTGACCAGTGGCCAACTGTTTGTGGCACACGAAAACACACAACTAAAGCAACCATGCCAATTTGAATTCCGAACACCCCATCAAATCACTGTAACATCCATCAAATTAAGTTTCTTCTGCTGGGCGCCACTCTGTTCGGTCATCCTGTGCCGCCTGTACCGTACTCAAGCTTCTGCAGGTGCGGACCAACTGCCAGTAAGAGTACAGAGTGGTCGAAGCCTTCTCAGTGACCTTAATGTGCGCACACCTAGCTCTCACCTGACCAACTACCCGACGTCCTTCCAGGCCCGGAGAGCGGAGTGTGCTCGGCGGCATTGTCACTGGGAGGGAGTCCTGTGGCGTCTGGGGCAGGAAGCTGCTAGCCCCACATAATGTATCTTATGAGGTTCCTTTTATCTCACAGTTTATGTGAAGCAAAGCCTATCTCTAAACGTTCTGACTAAATAAGAGCTGCTTTTGGGAGTTGAGAGTGATTGTCACGAATGAGATTATTCACTCTACCGGTGCTGAAGATAGTAATGTTGTGTTATGGTGACTAACACCTTTTATGAGAAGGTATTATTTTCCAAAATATTGAAGGTCCGATTAGAATCTTGTAAAATCGTCAATACTTTCATGTGCGCAGATGATGCGATGTAATGAGGATGTTGAAGATAAAGTTGTGGATCAAAGCAGAGGAACTTTTAGTTGTCAGATCCACCATTAGGTGTTCTGACACCAGCTTGCAATCCAAGGATGCATCATTTTTTAATTCACTGGATTTGCTTGCAGATGCCATAAAACGCATACAACAACTAAATTAGCCACTTACAACTCAGAGGTACTATACTGTAAAATGGTTAGTTAGTTAATCAAAATGCCTTATGTTTATTTTAAAATGTAACAAATATAATTGTGCAGAGTATATATATATATATATATATATTATATATATGTATATATATATATATATTATATATATATATATATATATATATATATATATATATATATATATATATATATATATATATATATATATATATATATATATATATTATATATAATATATAGTATATATATATATATATATTATATATATATATATATATATATTATTATATATATATATATCATAATACTATATAGTATATATATATATATATATATATATATATATATATATATTATATTTGAGTTAATGTACAGGACCCACCACGGCTAACAAAGAATCGGCCACACTGAGCTGAAAAAAATCAACATCATGAGTGGGTCCTGGCATGTACATATTTTGAATGTCAGGGAAAATTTAATGGCGAAATGATATTCAGTCAAAAAAATAAATAAAAATAAACAAATTTATATCCTTGCATTATATATAGTCCTAATATTACATAACAAAACCATATATTGTAAAGAATATTGGCTTCTTGGAGATACAAGAAAATAGGGTTACTACTAAAGTGGGAAGATTCAGATAAGAGATGGGACAATCTTTTAGATGGGTCTATGGACCACAAAGTAGGATATATATATATATATATATATATATATATATATATATTATATATATATATATAATATACATATATATATTATATATAAATTAATATTATATATATATATTATATATAATAATAATATAGTATATATATAATTATAGTAATCACCCACCTCCCCAAGAACTGGGATAAGCTGACGTAAGCATGCACTGGACAATAGAATATAGTAGTAGAAGAATATGACGCAAGCCGAAAAGAAAGCCCAGCCTTACTGTCACCTTTATACCCTTTAGTGAGAACTCGCCAGTCAGGAAAAATCCACCCTAGAGCTTCACGTAACCGCGACGGGACCCTCACTATGGCATTCTGTCAATGAGGGTTCATGCCTTAGCCCAGGTGGGCCACAACCATACCCCTCACAAAAACCCCGCCATTCACTTCCTATCATGCACCTTTTCTTCTTGCCTCTGCCAAACTCATATTCCTTTCCTCCAGGCATTCATTACTGACTCAATCCAATTTTCTTCAGTCTCCCAGCCGGTTGATTCCCAGCACACTCACCACTATACATCTGCTTAACCAACCACCCTTTCCACATGACCAAACCATCTCATGTACTTTCAATTTTTTCTCATTATCCTTTTTCTTCACAACACACAACTTCCCTAATACGTTCATTCCTCAATTTAAATTCTTCTCACACAAACCTAACATGCCCCTAAGATCTGTCCATCTGAACACGTTGTACTTCAGATCTATACCTCTTATTCCAGACCATAGTTTAACTACTATACATCAACACAGGTAACAACAAACCCTCATGTATGACCCTAGCGCACTCAAGACTTAGTCCCTTTATGTCCAGCAACAATTAAATTGCTCCAGCCACCTTCCTACCATTCACAACTTTCCTACTACACTCTGCATCATCCATTCCCTTTTCCATCCAACATATATCCTAAGTATTTAACTCAGGACATTGTTCCAGTTTGCTCACCATCCAGCATAACTTCACACCGAGGGCTAGCTGTTCTCACTCAACAACCATAACCTTACTCTTATCTAGCTTACTTTCAAACCCCCTACTATTGCACACCCTGCCAAATCCCTCTAGCAATCCTCTCAAACTCTTCAGATTTGCCACACTAAACCAAATCATCCGTATATAGGGTAGGGCACCCTCCACTCTCTTCCATTCTCCATCATTTTAACACCATCGCCAGCCACTCCTACCTCTAATTCTTTCATAACCACATCCATATACAAATTGAATAATCAAGGAGACATAACACATCCCTGCTTCACTCCGCTATTAATATTAACCATCACTTTCAACTTATATTCTTACACACGTTTCCTATGGTCATACAATACTTTTAATGCCATTCAGAAGCCTACCACCAACACCATATATCACTAACACCTGCCATAGAGCTTCTATATTAATCCTATCATACGCCTGTTGCAAATAAATAAAATCTAAATACAATTTATTCTTCTTCTCTCTCATTTTCTCTTTCATTTGTTTCCTTGTACAGATTTGATCCACACATCCTCTACCACTTCTAAAAACACACCTGTTCTCATCAATCAGTCCTCAGTCCTTGACCGACTCTTTCAATCAAAACATCAGCTACAACAGTAGTACAACATCAATTAAACTAATTCCCTTAGTTTCTGCTGTTACACACACCTTAC
>JABUQX010048475.1:12500-32500 GCA_015478945.1 Trachelipus rathkii | reverse complement strand
ATTTAAGTTTGAAAAGTGTCAAGGTATGTGTGGTTGTGACGTTATGGTCATCTGAGGGAACGTTGAAGAGAGTACGAATTTTTGGATAATCTGAATGAATTGCTCTGGATGGTGTGAGTAGGAGGCTTCAGATTGATAGTTTGGGGGACTGAATGGTTGGTAGGTGATCAAAAAAGGGATTGGTATAAAACAGGTGGTTTGGGGTGGCGGTGAGAAAATGAGAATGTAGGAAGGTGATTGAATTTCTTTGAAGAGAGAGGTATGTGTGCTAAGTAATACTTTTCTTTTAAACACAAGAGTACCATAAGTATACTAGAGTTGGTGTAGGTAAGAGATGTTGTCAAGTTGAAAAGTATGATTGATTTAGTGTTTTTGATTCAAGAAGGAGATGTTGAAGTATGTGTTGGATGTTAAATCAGTTTAGGGGTTAGGAATGGGATTATCGGATCATTATGTTGTCTATGTAAAATAAAGTTAGTGGGGCTTGGATGGAGGGAAGGTGATACGAAAGGAATAGGTAAAATTAAGTTGAGAAGTTAAGTAAACAAGACAATAAGGATAAGTATGTAAGAGCGCTTAGGCAAGTAAACGCGTTGAATGTGAACAAGTTGATACTGAGACAAATCTGGGGGCAAATGAAGGAAAGCAATTGTTAGTAGTGCAAAAGGAAGTGGTGTGGATGTGCTAAAAGTAGGAAGTAGAATGTTAACAGCGAATGGTGGAATGAAGAGGTGATGAAAGCGGTTAAAGGTAAAAAGAAGCGTGTTGAATGTACTAAAAGTCAATGATGAGATTCAAAAGAAAGATGCTATGAATTATTTAAGGAGGAAAAAAGAAATACTAAAGGTTGCGTACGTAGGAGAGAACAAGAGGTAAATGAACAGTTTTGGAAGGAGGATGAATGAGGACATACAAGAAATTAGGAAGCTCTTCTGGAAGTAAGCGCGAAAGGTTAAGAAGTGAGAATAAGGGAATCTGCTTAAATAATGAATAGGGATGGTGCTTTGTAAATTGATGAAATGGATGTGAGGGGAGTGTGGAAAGAACACTTTTCGAAATCTGTATAAATATTAACAGGTAATGATGAGGTGTTAGTGAATGTGTGTGGTTTTGATGGTGCAAGAAGGAATAGGTTTTTGGGGATGAGGTTATTTAGTAGGAGGAGGTAATGGTAGGGTGAGAAAGTTGAAGAATGGTAAATCTGCAGGTAAAGAATTAAATTACTACTAGTGAATTGATCAAGAGGGAGGCGAGATTGGTTGATTGATTGGATTTGGAAGTTGTGCTAACAAAGCGTTTATGGAGGGAATGGTTCCAAGGATTGGAGGAGAGCGGTAAATAGTACCCTTGTATAAGGGTAAGGAGAGGAAAAGGGGGAACTGTAGAAATTATTAGGGGAATAAAGTTTATTGAGTGTTGTAGGGAAGGTATATGCTGTATTTTGGTGGATCGAAAGGAGTGCGTCGAGTGACTGAGGGACTGATTGGTTGAAGAACAAGGTTGCGTTTAGGAGGTGGTTTAGAGGATGTGTGGCACAAATCTTACATTGAAACAATGATGAGAAAAATGAGGAGAAGAAAGATAAATTGTATTTTAGGTTTTATGGATTGCAACGGGTGTATGATAAGATTAATAGGGAAGCGTTATGCAGGGTATTAGTGATATATTGGTGTTGGTGGGTGGCTTCTGAAATGGAATCAAAAGTTATGTATGACGATAGTGAAGCGTTGTAAGAATAAAGGTGTCAATGGTGATGGTTTAGGATTAATAGCGGAGTAAGACAGGGTGTGTTATGTCTCCTTGGTTATTCAATTTGTATATGATGGGGTTATGAAAGAAATTTTAGAGATGGGGATGGCAGGAAATGGTGTTTCGAATGGGGAGATATGAAGTGAGTGGAGGGTGCCCTACCTATTATATGCGGATGATTTGGTTCTGTGTGGCCGAATCTGAAGAGAGTTTGAGAGGATTGATAGAGAGATTTGGCAGAGGTGTGTAAAAGGAGGGGTGAAAGTAAACGTAGTATAGAGTAAGGTTATGGTTGTGAGTGAGGACACTCCTCAGTGTGAAGTTTATGTTAGATGGTGAGCAGCTAGAACAAGTGTCTGAGTTTAAATATTTAGGGTATATGTTGGATGAGAACGGAACGGACGATGCAGAGTGTAGTAGGGAAAGTTGTGAATGGCAGGAAAGGTGGCTGGTGCAATTAAATCGTTGAGTGGATGTAAAGGGACTAAGTCTGAGTGTGCTAGGGTCTTACATGAGGGTATGTTGTTACCTGGTTATTGTTGGTAGTGAGACTATGGTCTTGGAATAGAGTATAGATCTAAAGTTCAATGTGTTCAGTGGAACAATCTTAGGGCGTGTGCTAGGTTGTGAGAGAATTGATAAGAGAGGATATGAACGTATAGAGAAAGTGGTATGTGTGTGAAGAAAGGATAAAATGAGAGAATAAATGAAAGTATGTTTGAGATGGTTTGGTCATGTGAAAGGATAATGATAGTAGGTTTGGTTAAGCGGATGTATAGTGCGGAGTGTGTTGGAACCGACCGGCTGGGAGACGAAGAGAAAGTGGATTGAGGTCGACGTTGAACGAATGTCTGAAGCGAGAGAAATGGAGGTTTGGCAGAGGCTGAGGAATAAAGGTGAAGACATGATAGGAGGAATGGCGGGAAGGTAATTATGTAGGGCATGGCTTGTGGCCCAACCGTGGACCAGGGGGATTGAACCCTAACATGACGATTTACCATAGTGAGCGTCTCGTCGCGGGTCCCATGATGGCTCTTAGGGTTGGATTTTCTGGTCTGGTGACGAAGCTTCTCACTAATTAAATGGTACAGAGGGGGCGGTAAGGCTGGGCTTCTTTTTCGACTTGCGTCATGTTTCTCCTACAGCTTTTCTTTTCCGATGCTTGTTACACACCTTACCCCCAATCTTGGGAAATAGAAGGAAGTGAAGAAAGAAAGAAAGAATATAATATAATATAAATATATATACTTATATATTATTGGACATTATAAGATAGTTGGACTCCGTTTATGCAGGGGGAAATTTTCCTGAAATTAAGAAAAAACAACGAATTTCGAGTCTTTTCTTTTTTCATAGCAATTTCTATTATTATTATCTTATATTGCATTTTAATTTTTAGAAATTAACAAAGATTTTATTTGATTATTATTATTATTATTATTATTATTATTATTATTATTATTATTATTATTATTATTATTATTATATTATATTATTAATAGGAATTTAATTTTTTTTCTATGTTCTTTTCATTTTATTTATTTTGATTTTTCGATTATTTAAATTTAATTTATGACGGTATTTTTATTTTACCCTTCGTGCCCAAAACAGTTAAAATTGAAATAACATATTTAATATCGTGTAAACATTTAATTTATTATGACATATAAAGTCAAATATATGCTTTTTGAATAAAAAAAATTTCTTGCATAGAAAAATATTTAATAGGGAAAATTAAATAAAAACCTAATGGAAAAAAATACCAAAAACAGCTCATCAGACGAAAAATGACACACAATCCCTCTTTCATCAAGGCCAGAAGCCTATTGCACAGCTGTTGTAATTTTACATTAAGAGTATATCGAATTTGGTACTCAGATTTTTCTCGGATCATTTCATGCAAAAATTGGTCCTTTATGCTGCCAAGGGAATAAGGTCGAAAATTCTAAATCAAGTAATGTAGAATTTAAATCCACGTGGGGAGCGAAAGGGTTAAAAAAAAACTCCCCCCCTGACCCGGCGAGCTTGCGAGCAGGAGGCACCCCGCTCTAAGCGGAAGGGGAACGGAGGGGAATGATATAAGAGGGGGGGGGCCGAAGGCCCCACCCCAGATTAAAACATTAAAAATATAAATAAAATATCAGAATATCAATTTATTATGTCAAGGTGTTTCTACAAACTTTACGTATACATTCATCAAAATTTAAACTGAAATAAATTAGCTTAAAGCACGGCCTAAGCTACTCATTTTTATTAAGAGCTTAGGTGTGAAGCCACAAAAAAAGAATAGTTTTTTCTTTTTAATTAATTTGTTATTATTAATAAATTACAATTTGAAAATCCAGTATTTTACTAATGTATTTAACCTCAAATCATTGAATTTACGTTTACATTTTTTATTGATTTTCGTTCTTGGAGTCAACATCTATATAAATTAGCCTATTATATAATATAATAATAATTGTATAAAATACCCCCTAATGTATATTTCACCATGCTAGATACGATCCTGAAACCTAATAGCAATAGAGCGTAGCATTATGTGTTTGACCACTAACGCGTACGACGAGACAAAAAGAGAACGAGAAAACTTAACATACTGTCAAAGAAGAGCACTACTACGTTTCCTCCCGCTCGCACTCGAACGTAAGGGGCCAAACAAAGGTACCGACGCAAATGAACGTGATAATATACCATAAACCGGGTTATTATGTATAATAGAAATGTCAATAATTATTAACCTTGCATCAAATTCTCGTAATTGTAAATAACCCCTAATGTAATTTTACCCATTTGCTAGGATACAGATCCTGAGAACCTAATAGCAATCGAGCGTGCAATGTGTTTGACCACTACGCTACCCGAGACAAAAGAGAAAACCGAGAATACTTCTACTGTCAGAAGAAAGAGCACTACTACGACGATTCATCCCGCTCAGCACTCGAACTAGGCCAAAACAAGGATCGCGACATGAGTGATAATAAGACCATAACCGGGGGTTATTATGCTATAATAAGAAATGCAATAATTTTAACCTAGCAATCAAATTTGTAATTGTAAAATAATTGCAAGTGAAATCATTATCACCATGCATTAATAAATTAATATAGATGCACGCTCATCTGCTAAGGTTCAGGATCCATCCCCACCTAGCATGGTGAAAATACATTAGGTGGTATGGGGTATTTACAATTACCAATTTGATTGCAAGGTTAAAATAATACAATACAATACAATAATACAATACAATACAAACCACTATAATAAAAGGTATTATAAATAATTTCAACCATGCGCAAAAAAAAACGGTACCTTGTTTGGACCTACACGTTACGAGTGCGACAGCGGAGAAGAACCGTCAGTGAGTGCTCTTCTTGGACTAGTAAAGAATATTCTACGGTTTTCCTTTGGTCTCGTCGATAGCGTAAAGTGAATCAAAACACATGGCAACGCTAAACATCTGCTAAGGGTCCAAAGGATCGTATCCTAGCATAAGAAGTGAAATACATTAAAGGGAGTATTACAATTTACAAATTTGATTGCAAGGTTAAAATTATGCATTTCAATATAATATATATATATATATATTATATATTATATATAAAATATATATATATATATATATATATATATATATATATTATATATATATATATATATATATATTATATATATATATATATATATATATATAAATTATAACTAAAAAATTCATAAGCATTAGGCCCAGATCAAAAATCTACTATCTGCCTCAAACATTTGGGGACCAAGGCTATAGAAGCTCTCACCCAATTATTTTAATAGGCATGGCAAAGTAACACTCTCCCTACCCTCTTGAAACATGCCCACATAATTCCTATACTAATGCCAGGTAAACCATCCAACAACCCTGCTTCATACATAATTTCACTGCTCTCTATAATATCCAAAGTACTGGAAAAATTAATACTCAACAGCTAATCTTACCTTATATTCCTCTATCTATCGCACAACATAGATTTAGACAAAAAAACATTCCACAACCACTCTCTTAATTAATTCTGAATCCACCCTCTCGCACCATTCTAATCGCAATAGACATCATCAAGGCATTTGATACGGAGTACGGACCCCAACATATTTTAATAGATAAAATATTAAATACCAACAGGCGGCGGCAGCAGGCCTACTAAAGATAAAAAATATAGCAGCAAACTTTTTATCAGGACGTATAGCTAAAGATATACAGAGATAACACTCCTCTCGTACATATAAACTATATAACGGCGTCCCCCTAGGAGCCGTTCTCTCACCACTTTTTAATCACTTTATGTACGACCTCTCAACCCCCGCATCCTTTTGCATAAAAATTAATAGCTATGCTCATGATCTAACCATTACCGCTCAACACCCCTTCATAAATATTGCACGCACAGAACTACATTATATAGAGCCACTAGAACAGTGGCTGGCATTTAATAGAATGTCAGCCTCATCCAAAAATTCTTAATTACATTATTCCCACCAGATAAAAGAGAACCACATAAACATCCAACAATTCATCTTTTAAATAATAGAATCCCTCAAAATAGACAACCAACCATCTTAGGACTGACATTTGATACACACATGACATTTTCCCCCCCACATAAACAACATCACATCCAAAGCCTCACATAAATTAAATGATAATGAAAGCATAAACAGGAGCTACCTTTGGCCAACATATACAAACAAACTATGTAGTATACATACAATATCTTCGCCCTTTTTTAAACTACACATTGTCCTTCTGTGCCACCACAATATCAATTTCTAAATTCAGAAACTGAAAGTAGTCCAAAATAAATCCCTTAGGATAATAAATAGCTACTTCAACACCACACCTACACATCACCTTCAAACAAACAAAAATGCTACCAATAGGGGCCCATCTCGACATGATAGGAAATCAATTCTATAGTAAATCACTATCATCAATCACCCACCCCCCTTATATCTAGCACTGCAATAACCCCATCCACTGAAAAATAAAAAAGCTACACCGGTAAAATACTATTTTACTATATACAACAATCTGCCCAGCCCCACCACCAACCATCACTCACAACACTAAACACATTCACACACAATTGGGCCAGGAACCTATTTTCACATACCCAAATACCCTAACAATACCATATTCCAAGCACAGCACATCCGCCTGAAATTTCCAATAGTGACTATCTATTAAAACGTGACAGGGGACTTTCAAATGACTTGTGGATGTCTATTGCTACTAGAAGACCATGTGGAGGGGTGGAGTTTAGTTAAAACCCATGAGGATTTGTTGGGTTAAATCGGTTAGGAGCGAGTGGTAGTAGAGTGATTTTGTTGAAAGCCATGTTATCAATCTGATAAGGGAATAAGGAGGGAAATTGTATTGAGGATTAATTTTACAAATGCTTTGGATATTGTCATTTGAAAAATTAAACCTCAATACAATTTCCCAACTTATTCCACTATCAGATTGACAACATGGCTTTCAACAAAATCACTCTACTAGCACTCTAAAGACACACACAAACAGTACACACAACACCATGCCCTAATTTATTTAAATATATTCAAGAGTCTTAAAGAAAAAAGTATACATACATGTTATATTTTCAATTCGTTATTAGTTGTAAATTTAATACGAAAAAATTTATTTTGATGTAGGAAGGGTTAAAATTTAAAAACTTTTGGGTGTAAAAAAATGTGGTTGAAAAAAAAAAAGTTTAAAGAGTGGTTTATAAACCACTAGGTCAAATGCTATCTAACTTTAAACAAATGGCTATTTTAAAATGAAGTAAATTTATTAAATATACCAGAAAAGATAAATTATAAAAATCAACACAAAAACCATTCTATAATAAAAATTTATACAAAGTATTATTTAAGTAAATAATAATAAAATAATAATAATAATAATAATATAATAATAATAATAATAATAATAATAATAATAATAATAATAATAATAATACTTACATATTTTGAATTGTATTCAGCATATAGGATTTCCCCAATGTATTCTGAGCCCCTATGTTTATTTTTCTGATTCCATTCAGTTTCAGAATCAAAAACCTGCAAAAAGAATAATAAAATCAAAAGGTACACTAACTAATACCTGATTTGCTGCTTCTGATTCAATTACATAATCTTTGAAAACTCTCCTGATATGTGTCAAAATAATTATTCATAAAGTAGTGACCCAATATAAAATAAAAACGGTACATGTTCATAAAAATATGTTGCGAAACTATAAAATACCCATTATCCCATTTATGGACATTATGAGTAACAAATATCATTCAGTTACACACAAGGCTAAGAGTACACATTCAATCGTGGATCTGGGTAGTAAAAAAATAACAGTAATTCAAATGAAATTTAAATTATATTTAAAGAGAGAAAGTATACATGCTATGATTTGCAGTCAGTAACCATTCCCTTGGTGCAGGTAGAGATGGTGCTGAAGTGAGGACAATGATTGATTTTGTGTCGGTGAAGAAGATGTTGAAGTATTTGATGGATGTTAAATCAGTGGGGGAGGGAGTAGAGAATGGGAATATCAGATCATTATGCTATCTTATGTAAAATTAAATTAGTGGGGGCATTGGTAAAGAGAAAAGAAAAAAGGAAGGAAGTGAGGAGAGTTAGAAGTTAAATGAACAGAGTTATAAAGAAAATTATATGAGAACACTTGTAAATAAGTCAGTTTGATTGTGAACAAGATGAAACTGAGCAAATCTGAACACAAATGAAGGAAGCATTTGTTATTAGTGAGGGATAAGTATGTGGGTGTGTTAAAGTAGGATATAAAGTCAATAAAGTGGTGGAATGAAAAGATCATGCAAATGGTAAAAAGTAAGAAAGAGACGTGATTGAAAGTGCTAAAAGTCAATAATGAGGTTTCGAAAGAAAGGTGTTTGGAAATATATATGTAGGAAGGAAAAGGGGAAGGCTAAAAGTTGCACACCTAAGAGAAAAAAATTAGTAAAGAGGAGGTAATGGGTAGAGTTAGAAAGTTGAAGAATGGTAGATCAACAGATATAGATGGAATTACTGGTGAAATGATCATGAATGGAGGGGAGAGTGTGGCAGACTGGATATGGAAGATGTGTAACAAAGGGTTTGTAGAGGGCGTAGTTCTGAAGGATTGGAGGAGAGGAGTGATAGTACCATTGACCTTGTATAGGATAATTGTGATAAAGAGAACTGTCGAAATTAAAGGGGAATTAGTTTATCGAGTGTGGATGGAAGACATGTTCTTTTATTTTGGTTGAAGGAGTACCTCAAGTGATTGAGAGTTGATTGTTGAAGAAGAAGGTGCATTTAGAAATTTGAGAATTTTTAGATCATACCAAATGAGTGAGAAAAATGAGGAAAGAACAAACTGTATTTAGGCTTTATGGACTTGCAACATCCACGTGATAGGATTAATAGGAAAACTCTGTGGCAGGTGTTAATAATATATGGTCTTGGTGGTACATTTCAGAATGGAATCAAAAGTATGTATGATGATAGTAAAGCGTGTATAAGAATAAATGGCGTGGAGTGTGAATGGTTTAATATTAATAGCGGAGTGAAGCAGGGACGTGTTATATCTCCTTAGTCACTTAATTTGTATATGGATGGGACGATGAATGAATTAAAAGCGGTAGGCGAGGGGGGGTTAGACTAATGGAGAATGGAAGGGAGTGGAGTATGCCCTGCTTAATTTATGCATATGATTTGGTTTTATGTGGTAAATCTGAGGTAAGTTTGAGAGGTTTGACAGGGTGGGTAAAAGGAAGGATTTGAAAGTAAATGTAGGCAAGAGTAAGGTGATTATGATGCCGTGTGAAATCATGTTGGATGGTGAGCAACTAGAGCAAGTATCTGAGTTTAAATATTTAGGCTGTATGTTGGATTAACATGGAACGGATGATGATGATTTAAAGATTATGTGGTTGAGCAGTTACTAGGGTTTGGAATATTGGTGTATTCTCTGACAAATCAGGCAAAGGGTGGAACCACACCCTCTCAGATTTTGCTGAAAATTGGTGTGTGGGTAGTTTTGGCTGAAACCTACGAATTTGAAATCCGTTATTCAATATCTTAATTAAAAGCAAAGTTAGGAACATCCATTGTTTGGGGGTTTGGCAGCCCCCCAAATGTTAAAGACTCGTATCTCAGCCCCTAATTTACCTAGAAGGTTGAAAAAATACCATTCAAAAGAGAATTTTTGTGTCTTTAAAATTGATAAGTAAATATTTTACATAGGAACAATATTAAAAAAGTTCTGCCCATCTGAAGTTTTAATAAAAGAAAGGGGGGGGGGGTGAATAATGGGAGTGAATAATAGAATTTTAACACCATTAAAATTTTTGAAATTTTCTGACTGAAAATTATTTTGATGAAACTAAATTTGTTTACATTCTATCTGATGACATTTCAAAAATTTAAGAGCAATTGCAATCTAGATTTGAGACTGATCTAGTGTTCTAGCCTTAAAAGGTACACAAGGATTCCATAAAATTATTTCCAACAATGACTGGCAAAGCATTCAAAACATCACAGTCAACAGAATGTACTATCCACCAAATTTGAGCCAATTTATCAATCCATTCCATGAATTACATTAACTACAATATTGATCAATATGTTCTCTGTACCTATGAAAATATTCCTTACACAGGGCTTATTGAAGAAATCTCAGACGAACATCAAGACTGTAAGACTAACTTCATGCACCAGGTTGAAAAAAACATTATTTTTTGTCAAATGAGGATTTATGTTGGGTATTGATGGAGAACATTTTGAATGTGTCGATTGCCCCCAAATAGAATGCAGGAGTCCCAATCACATATTCATTTGACCCAAAAGCAGCTGCAAAATTCCCTCCTAACAAAATGACTCTAAATGTATAGTGCAGATCATACACTATATGTTATATGTTAAAAGTGCTAAAAAGTTAAATTTATAGGCTTATTTAACCTCGTATATTGTACAGTCCAAGTAAAATATACAAAATGAATGATGCATCTCCACAGACTAGATTGGTAAGTCTTTTTTATGAAATATTAAATTTTATCAGCTCCTTGTACTTTGGGGTTCACCCCCCCCCCTTAATTGAAACTTTAGATGACCAAAACTGTTTCAATATCTTCCTATTAAAATACTTACTTAATTTTAAAAAGAGTCAAAAATTCTTCAACCTTCTAGGTATATTAAGAGCTGAGATACGAGTCTTTAAAATTTGGGGGCTGTGAAAATCCCCAAACGATGGATATCCATAACTTTGCTTTTAATTAAGATATTGAACGGATTTCAGATTTGGTTGTTTCAGTCAAAACTCTACCCATACATCAATTTTCAGCAAAATCTGAGAGGGTGTGGTTCCATATTTCAAAATTTTTGCCCACTTTGTCAGAGAATACATCTATTGTGAATATTGAAGCAGGTTTATATATTCCTATGTGGATCAAGCAATTGATGCACGCACACACTATTACGATGTAGGGAATGACAACGCATTTGTAAAAAAATTATAAAAAAAATTCAGAATGTTTAAATTTAAAAATTTTCCAATACCAAAATTTTCTTACCAAAGAAAGTGAGTTTCTTAATAAATCTTCTGGCAAAGTGCCTTTTCTCAGCCTTGCTATTATAATATCAACAAGTAAATCTATCATATTTAAAACTCCTTCTTGAATGTCTGATCCCCATCTTCTAACTGCTAAACTGTTCAATAACTTTTGGAAACACTCTGGGAGACATTTTTCTAAAAATCTTTGGCAAGTTTCATCCGCCTCACAAAGGCCTGGAAAAGATTAAGAATAATGAGAAAAATTTCCTTCCCTTTCCTCCCCCCCCCCCAGCAGGAATTATTAAATTTAAATGCTAACAAACTTTAACGATCATAATTAAAAAATTTCAACTTAAAAGCTATTTTATTTTTTAGATACTAAAGAAATTCTGTAGTGTTACATACCTTCTTCTGCAAGTTTTGTAGCTGCTACTAGACACAAGCCTAATGATTCTTCCCGTTTATATGGTATCACCCAACTTTCGCCAAATAAACGACTTTCAAGTTCATATAAATTTGTTGCAGGGAACTCTAAATTATTGCTCTGCTTTCCTGATGAACTCTACTTAAAAAAATAAATCAACCTATACTTAATTCAAAGAGTAAAAATAATAGCAGTAAACCAAAGATCCACATACCAATCGATAAAAGTAAAATTCACTAAAAAAATCATAACTTAGTCTACCACTATATCCTTTCATCCACCTTACTGCAATGTCCTCTGGATTATATCCCAGACCTGTCCCTGTTAACTCAATATAATAATTTGAAACTGGCTGGGGACTTCAATGCCCATCACCCAGCATAGCTAAACATAAGCACACATACACACCAAGGGGTGAAACACTCACAGACAGCTTGAACTCATTCAGTATCCTCAATAGACACCCACCTACTCAATGACCATTCCAAAACAATTAGAATTCCACATCCCCAAACATATCCTCCTGCTCTTCCCAAAATCAAGTCAGGACAACATGGCGAACATTTTATGCCCTCTCCTCTGATCATATTCCAATATTGATTACAATCCAACATAAACACCCCACACACACACACATCCTTTTAAAAAAAAACATACACTAACTATAAGAAAGTGAACTGGCAAACTTACGCTGATTTTATAGAACAAGAACTACAATCCTTCCAAATAACTGATTTTCCATCTCTTGACAAAGCAATACAACACTACTATGAAATTAATTTAAATTCATCCAAAAACCATATATCCCAAGGTTATCGTAAACATTTCAATCTCAACTTTTCACCCGAAATAAACACCCTAATAAAACAAAAACTCCATCCAACAAAATAGAAAACGAAATCAAGATCAAATAAATCAGATCATACACCTCGGCAATAGAATTAATAATCTAATCAACTCGAATAAGAATAATTGGCAACAAATACACCCAAACACTTAACCATAAAACCAACACATTAAAACCAAAAAAAAAAAAAAATCCACACTTATAAATAAACAACACAATCTAAAACCTCAAAAACTCCGAAGCAGAGGATCCAGACAAAATATGCGATATACAACTCGAGTACCTGGGAACTAAAGCTAAAGAGGTCCTAACCAAGGTATTCGACATAGTAGCTTAGCAAACCGACGCTTTCTCGCATCTTTCTGGAAACACGCTCATATAATCCCCATACTAAAACCTAACTAGTCAATAACAGCAGCTCTGGAGCATGTCAGTCAGTTGCCAGGAACAAACCTGTGAACAATGAACAAGAGCATTATAAATTTTAACTAGCATAGGAACGTCATCACATTCATTCCAGCTCTGGTTGTAACTCCCAAATTGTTGGGATTGACATGCAATCTTTCAAAATACCTTATATATACAGTATATATATGTTTTAAGAAGGTTTTAACTTTTAAGATTTTTTTAATTAGCCTCATATTTCAAAACTTTTTCATAATCCTTGTAAAAATTTGCTACCAAAAAATTATATATATATTTTTTTGTGTGGGGGGCGGGGTTTGTAGTCCCCTCAGTCCCCTTTGTGTAAGCCACTTCAGAAAAGCAATGAAAAAAAGATTATACTAAACTTCACTAAGTTACAAAAATGTACCATATGGCTGAATATTTTAAATGTAATATTATTTTGAATAATAAATTTCATCAACAGCAAATAAAATCTTTGAATGAAGTTAACCAAAATAGTTACTATAGGAGCAGTAGAGATATTAATAAGCTTAGGCTAATATATATAATAAATTTGCATAATAAAAAAAAGTTTAAGCAGGATTAATAAATTTACACACAGTCAAAGTTTTGATTCAGGGGTAATAAAGTGAAATGGTGTATTAAAAAAAAAAAAAAGTTTGATTACGAGTAATAACTTACATTACTATATGGGGGAGGTGCAGAACCCATTGTGGAAGCATCGGGCATATCAACATCTCTCAGGTCATCAACAGTGTTATATGAGGGTAATACATTTTCTGTCAAATATGTTACTGCATCATTCATATCACCATTGCTTAACCTTAAAGCTCTCTTAATAGCTTGCACATCTGGAAATCCCATACCCAAGAGCATAGATATTTTCTCATCATCTTGATCCATTTTTTAATTTCAATTTACGTTTGTTACTATATGTAAAAACTGAAAAAGAATATACATTTTTTTAAATATTTTATGTCAAATATTTTACAGTTTTTTAACTGAATGAAAACTAATATTGCAATATTTAAAGTTCAAAAACACCTTGAACTTAAAACAGAACCAATATTCATAATAAGCTATCATTTCTTATTCATTAAAAAAATTTGTTCCAGGACCAAATTGTCCTTTTCCACTTCTAAGGACAAATTTATGTGACCAATAACTTACCAATTATGCTAAAAGGAATCAAATAGCAAATATATTAGTCAGTCCCTCATGAGCATTGAAAACAATTTATTTCTGCTTATAAGTGAAAACCCATTTTTCTAAAGAATCTTGCATACAGATTCTTAAGCAATAAAGAAAACTAAAATCCATCTATTTAAACACTATGCAAAGTAATGTGCCAATTTGGTATACTTTAATATCATTTTAAAAAAGTATTTGCAAAATTTTCCTTTTAAATTTATATAAAATAATAACAGGGTGACTTTATGTAGTGTTGAGATGCGGAGTAGATGAAAAGTCATAACAGTGAGATAACAATGTGGAATATAAAAACCATGTTGTCTGTATTATAAAAACATCGTATTCATAAAACCAATTTAAAAAATTAACAAAATTTTCAATTTTGCAACTACTCTTTGCCCTCAAACTATCATGTTAATGAACTTTCTTCTCTATAGGGGCACATTCCAAGACAGATGAAACAAAGCAAAACACCGCTATGTCTCAGATTTTTATCAAAATTGGTGTATTGGGTTTTCTTTTGTTTTTTTCATCTGGAACAGGCACTGGTGCAAATAAAAAATTTCCTACATCAAGCAATTTATGAATTATAGGGGTTTAAATTTTTTTTTTCTGGGGAGGCTTCAAGCTCCAATTTTATTAGGCCATAATTCCTTTAATTTTCAAATTGAAACCTACATATATATATATACCGTGAGTAGAGTTGTTAAAAAACGTGTTTTTTTTACTAATATCTATATATATATATATATATTTAATAATATATATATATATAATTATCATTATAGTATATACTGATATATATATATATATATATATATAATATAATTTACATTATATATATATATATTATATATAATAAATATATAATATATATATATATATATATATATATATTATATATATATAATATAATATGTATTATATTATACTATATACTATATAATTAATTATATATAATATATAATTATATATATATATATATTATATATATATATATATATATATATATACTATATATATATATATATATTAATATATTAATATATATATAATAATATAATTTAGTACCTTATACATATTTATACCTATATATATATATACCTATATTTATATATATACCGTGAGGTGGGGTAATTGTAGACATGTGGGGCAAAGGTCCGGATGAAGGCAATAAGTAGCCACTGCTTAAAACTCGTTTTATTATTACTAATTTAGTATTTAAGACCACAATATGTAGGTTTATGTTTTGTCTTTTATTCTTAAATGAAACTGTACCTCTATGACTCTTAATTATGACCTTTTTTCTCTTATTTTCAGAATCATACCGTTTGTTTAAAAATTTATTGAAAATTCTAAGAAGTGCAATTCATTAACGAATGCATTTTAGCAGCTGCAAAGGATATATATATAATACTTGCACTATTCTGAAAGACATTAGAAGTGGCCAAACATTTTGAGTAAGTACTGAATTAAAAATATTGTAATAATTTTTGGGGACAAAGGTGGCCACAACATGGGGCAAAGGTAGCCATGTCTGGGAATGGGGTTTAATGTAAAAAAAAAATCATTCTTGTATATTTTGAATTCAATAAACCTCGGAATGTAGTTTAAAGTATTATCGGTATTATTCTATATTTGAATCAGTGTATATTTTCTGAAAAAATTTTCTAAGTTCAATAAAATTTCTAAGTTCAGTAAAGTTAAGTTAATTTTTTTAAGAAAATTGTTTAGTGGCAAGCTTCTGGCATAATTTCAGAAGCTTGCCTTTAAAGAATTTTCTTAAAAAACTTAACTTAACTTTTCTGAACTTAGAAAATTTTTTCAGAAAATATTCTGATTCAAATCTTGATATTTACCCTATTATCAAACAATAAACTACAAAATATAATTTTTGCTGTTTCTTTTCAGGAAAATGGCCCGAGATTATAAAGAAAGAACCCGAGCTCATGAAAACTACTCCGAAAGGACATGGCGAGGGCGGCATTAGTCGATGTTAAAAATGGCACATCGATATAGGAGGCTGAACGGTGGTATAACATCCAGCATTCATCAATACAAGCTCACTTGTCAGGCTGATCACAATCCCCCAGAAAAAAATGTGTGGGTAAGAAGACTGCTCTCCTCAGAACTGAGGAGTTTGACCTCGCGTTACACCTAGCGACCCTGGGGGATTTCGGGTTGGCTTAAGACGTTCAACATCTACAAGACTTGGTCAAATACTACCTTGACAATGGCAATAGGAACATTCCAGTATTCAGTGACAGCAAGACCAGGAATTAAGTGGGCTAGGGATTTTTTAAAGAGAATGGAAAATATTTTGACAAGGTGTGTTTGTCAAAACATAAGCAGAAAGGGGCAGCTGTAAGCGATGAGATCGTAACAGGAGTTCTTCCATACTTCAATCAACCTTAAGAGAATGTTCCTCCACAAAACCTACTAAACTATGATGAAACAAACCTCACTGACGACCCAAAGGGGAAATACAAATAATTAGGAGGGGAGCAAAACATGTGGACCGTATTTTAATACCTCCAAGAGCACAACATCCATTATGGATGCCATAACTGCATAGGTACCATAGTTAGTGTTATTGAATTATAAGATTTAAGTCAAAAATGGAACTAAAAAGATTTTTTTTTATTTTTGGCATTTCATTTCATTCACAATATTATTCTTGTTTAATAAATAAGTTGCGTCGTGTCTTTTTTCCAACATTAAAACACATACTTACAATAACTATGTAAAAATTTTTTAAAAATAATAAATTTCGAGTCTTAAAAATTTGGTGGCCACATTTGCCCCAATGGGGCTATTTGATGGGGCAAAGGTAGCCACCTACATTGTGGTCTTATAATACATACAAAGAATGTCATGAACCCTTCCCAGAATATCAAGGAAGCATGTCATAAAATATTGAGTTGATAACATACATAATAAAAATTACACAAACCTTAGCATGGGAAAAAGTGGCAAAAAGTGGCTACCTTTGCCCCACCTTACGGCCGTCAAATGGGGGATAAAGAGCGAAGCTGGGTAAAAGTGGTTACCCACACCAGCAAATTTGAAATTAAAAATTTTTTGTGAAGGAAATCATTTATTTTCCTGAACATGAACTTTTTGGGTACAATATTAGTTATATTTCAATATTTTGTATAAAATAAATCTAAAAAATAATAACTATAACTCAAAAATATTTCCCTTTTCAAGCAAAATTTATTTCAAATTTTTTTAAAAAATTTTAAGGTTAGAGCAAAACAAGATATATAGCGTCGGGCGGGGTGACCGGGCCCGCCTCTTTAGGAGGGATGATTCGGTCCACTCTAAATAAAATAAAAAATAATAATAAAAAAAATAAAAAATTTCGCTCATTTAATAGCCATGCGGTAGTACTACAAGTTTTATTTAGATCATCTTTAATTCTAGAAAGTTTTTATATTTTTAAAAATGTTAAAATTAGGGTACAAATGTCCTTCAATAGATACTTTTGAAAAATGTTTTTTTTTTACTTCGTTATAAAATGAAAAAAAATGAAAGGAATTTTGAAATTTTTTTTTTCAGTGGATACTTGAGTTATGTTAGCTTTAAACTGGCAAAGTAAATTTTTGATCCAAACAGTATTAGTGGCAAAAAAATGGGGCCTAACTTGGTCCGATTCACCCCGCCGTAAAAATTGATGGAGGGGTGACTCGGACCACCATTGTTTTTCGTATGATGTAATTATATTCACTTGTAATTTTTTGTAATTTATTTTAAATATAATAAAAACTTAATTATATTAAGGGAAAATTTTTAAAATACATAGAATTTTAATAAAAAACGATTCAAAAAAAAAGTGGTAAAATTTTTGAACGGGAGGGGTGAATCGGACCACCTTATTTTTTATCTTATTCTATTTATCATTATTGACATTTTATTATTATTACGAATTTAATATGATAAATAATTATTATATTAAAGTAAAATTAAAATATAAAATTGAATTATACGTAAAAGACAGGAATTTAAACAGATGGTCGAGTCACCCCAATTGGTGTGTCCCGCTTCACCCTCCACGGTCCGAGGCTGAACTCAGCGTTATTCCAAAAACTTTAATAAAACTTTTATTATTAAATACATTATTATTTTTTTTGTGTGCTCATTACCTACTATACGGTCTCGAGACAAAAAAAAAAAATTCCAAAAAGTGCATTAGGGGAGAGTCGGGAGACCAAGTTATGCCTAAGGTGGTCCGAGTCCCCCCGCCCGACGCTATACCTACCGTATATAATTGAGAAAATCAAAAAATGAGCTAACTGGAGAAACTAAATTTCAAAAGTAAATGTTTTCATATATAATAGTTAATTTTCCTTTTAGATTTCAAGGTATTAACATTTTTCAAGGCTGGGGTAGAAAGATGCACCATGTGTGGGATAAAGCGCCAGCATGCAGGGGAAAAGGAGCCATGTTTTACTTAAAGAAAATGTTAATTTTCATATATTTGCTTACTTATTTTGCATTTATTTTGGTATTTACATGTATGGTATAGCTATATATTAATATTTTATACTTACTTAATTAAAAGTTATTTTTAATTAAGTATTAAAATTAAAAATTAATTTTTTCTTATATATATATATATATATATATATATATATAATATATATAATATAATATATATATAAATATTATATTATATTATATATATATATTAATATATATATTAATATATATATATATAATATATATTATATATACTATATATATTATATATATAATATATATATATATAAATAATATATATATATCTAAATATATATATTTATATATATATATATATATATATATAATGCCCAGAATATGCAAGAGGAAGAAGGTGCCCTACGACTCCTATACTCCCAAGAGGACATGATGATGGCAATTGTGGATGTACAAGAAGGTGTTGGTATCAAGCAGAACTCATAAATGTAAAATATGGAAAATATTGAAAATATGTAATTTTTACAATTGTTTTTAATTTTTGGGGGTTATGTTATTTTATTCTTCTTAGTACAGGCGTCCCTCATCCCGCATTATAGGCGACAACATCACATATAACTTTACCCCCCCCTGAAAAATCATTGATTTTAAAATTTTTACCTTTGTATAAGGTGAATAAAAAAAATAGCAGCAGTATTTTATTTATAATTGAATAAATTTGCAGATATAATGTTATTTACAGTACACAGTATATAAACATTTTATTGACTAGTTAATTAGTAGGATATTTATTACATTATAACACAGTACTGTACATATCTTAAATTGAACAAAAAGGTTTTTTAAATGAAGAAAATAAACAATGTAGTTATATACGGTACCTTTATAAATTTGAAGATAAATTTTTTTTATAATTGATTGAATAACCTACATACTTTAATATAAAATTTTAAAGTTAATCCAATTGCATACAAAAATAGTTTCTTTCAAAGTGAAAATGAAGTTGAAGGAGTTGGAGATGAAGGCGATTCTGAATCTGTAGATTGCATAGGCTGCTTTTTTGAGAAATAGATCGTTATCGATAATTGATGCTTTTGACGCATATGTATATATTACAGAATTTTAATTTTATTTTGGTATTTTATGTAATTTTATTATCTTTTTACCAACCGCAGTATAGCAAGACTGCGTTCTACGAGGGATGACTGCATAAATATATTTCATTTTTTACAACTAAATAATTTTACTTGAAAATAAAAATCATTTTTTTAGCTTAATTATACTGTACTTGTAATTAAACTAAAAATAAAATACCAGACCAGAAAAACATGTTTTTTTACCCCAATTTT
>JABUQX010048475.1:0-7500 GCA_015478945.1 Trachelipus rathkii | reverse complement strand
CAGAAAGGGGGAAATAATGAATCATGGTGCAAGTTGGAGAAACAACAGGTTGATAAAAAGGGAATCGTAATGGGAAGAGTGATGAAGTGTGTAGTTTGTGGGTCTTTGTATCATTTCGGTTTCAATTGTCCTCAAAGTTACAATAGGAATAGAGCAGGAAGAGTAGGGAATATGAGAGAAGGAGTAGTTGAAAGAAGGGGACAAATGATGTATGACAGAAAAAGAACTGAAGAAATGAAAGAGTAGCGAAGAGAGAGAGAGTGCTGTTACGAGAGAAAGAAATAAGGTGTATTTTAATAAGGAAGAGATTGATGAGATTGGTGGGGAAGAGTATGGAAGAAAAGAGTATGGTGAGATATGTGCTATAATAGATACTGGATGTGCTAAGAATGTAATTGGTGAAAAGTGACTAGGCCGGGTGGTGGGAGATTTGGATAGCTGGGAGAGAAAGGAGGCTGCAGAATCAATGGAAGAAATAGAGGGGAATTATGTGTTTGGTGAAACTAATTACAAGGGTGTAAAAAGGATGAATATTCCGTGTCGTGTTAATGGTAGAAGTTTTTCTTTGAGAACTGAGGTTGTTCAAGGGGATGTTCCGTGGTTGTTGGGTTATGAATCTTTAAGGAATATGGATATCGTTCTAGAATTGGGAACAAACGAAGTGAGAATTGGTGTGCTGGATGACATGGTGGTTAAATATGAGCTTGATGAAAAAGGGCATATAACCTTGTGTCTTCGTGAAGGTTCAAGAGTGAATAACGTTTGGTGGGGACAGGGTGTAAAGGAGTATTTATTGGATGCGAAAGAAAGGAAGTGGGCAGTGCGTAAATTGCATATTCAGTTTGGTCATGCGAGTAAGGGTAGACTATGGGACTTAGTTAGGGATGCTTATGGTAAGGATGTGGAAGGTGTAGAAGGTAAGACCATAAAAGAGATGATAAATCGGGTATGTGAGGAATGTGATGTTTGTGTAAAGTTTCAAAAAACGCCGAGTAGACCTATTGTTGGGTTTCCTTTATCAAGAGGTTTTAATGAAACGGTAGCAATGGATTTGGGTGAGTTAGATGGCCACAGGTTTTTGGTGTTGGTGGATCTGTGTACTAGGTATTGTCAGGCAGTATGGGTGAAAAATAAGGAGCCTAAGGAAATGGTAGACAAAATTCTAGAAAAATGGATAAGTGTATATGGTGCGCCTGAACGGTTTCTGAGTGATAATGGTTTGGTTTCAAAATGAAGAAATGAAGATTTTGTGTGAAAGGTTCGGCATGATTCAATGGGTAACTGCAGCTGAAAGTCCGTGGAGTAACGGGCAATGTGAAAAAATGGTGGGTTTGTTAAAGGATTCACTTAGAAAAATGAAAGATGATGGTATGACTAGAGATGTTTGTTTAATGTGGTCTGTTGCGGTACAAAATAGTTTACTGAACAAAAATGGGTATTCCCCTAATCAGTTGGTGTTTGGTAAGAATGTTAAGGTACCTGATTATACAAGCGAAGATGGTGGTGATTTGGGTGTTTTGGGGATTGAAAGTGAGGTTCTCCTAAAACATCTAGAGGGTATTAAAAAGAGTAGGCTAATACACATTCAACAAGAAGGGGACGATAGGTTAAAGAGGGCGTTAAGGGGCCAGATAAGGGAACATAAGTTAGATTTGGTTGAACCTGGAGAGAATGTGTATTACAAGAGAGAGATTGACAAGGAATGGAGGGGACCTGCGAAAGTGATAGGTAGGGACGGGAAAACGGTGATAGTCAAACATGGGGGTACACTTCGGGAGGTTGCTAGGGTGCACATCACTAGGTTAGCTAGGGTACCTGTGAACGATTCTGACGAAGAAAGGCTGGTTGAGGATGACAGAAAGAAAGAGGAAGATGAATCTGAGGAAGAAGAAGGTAACAGTTTGGTGGAAGTGGAAATCGTGAATAATTCAGGGGTGCAAGAAGAACAGGATGCGGAAGAAGAAAAAAGAGTGCGGATGATGTAAGGTGTAATGTAGGAAAAGGTATATGGTGTGTACATAGGAGAGTATGAAATGTACGATGTATAGAGTGTTAAGTATAAGGCAAGGGAAACGCTAAAAGTAAGAAGTGAGTGATTCTAATAATATTACAGGTATGTGAGATGGGGAGAATGAAATGTGATTGATTTAGAAACTATACAGGATTATTGATGTTATAGGTGAGGAAGCGAAGTATGGTGATTGAACAGAGGATGATGGTAGATTGTTGGAAGCTAAACTTCAAAATTGATAACTGGGAAGAAAATGAGGTTTTCAAGAAGGTAAAAGAATACGAGGACAAGGTGTATATCTCTCAGGTTGGGTATAACGGAAAAGATCGAAAGAAGTAAACCTGTGTGTACGGCTCGTTTAAGTAGCCTAGGGGATTTGAAGAGTCTGGGGAGGAATGGTAACTGAGGCCTCCAATTGTTCAGGGGAATGGGTTTGGAGGTTTTTTGGGTGTTTAAAGTGTGATCAAGAAGGAAAGGCTGGGAGTCCTTCGATTGATGTGCAGCAGCTTATTGGCAGGGTGATAGGATTACGGCGATAATAATGTGACTCCCACCGAAAGAAGCAAAAGAGGATGGTTATGTTTGGGAATTACAGAAGACTGTGTATGGATTAAAAGATGCTGCACGGGCATGGTATGAGAAGGTGGTGGATGTTATAACTGAATTAGGAGGTAAGAAGAGTAGACTGGAACCTGCTTTTTTTATGTGGAAAAATGGGGATCAGTTGGAGGGTGTCATGTGTACGCATGTGGATGATTTTTGTTTGGTGGATCACAATGGTTTCTTGATACGGTAATTAAAGGTATGAAAGAAAAGGTGAAAATAGGGACGGAGGATGCAAGAGGGTTTAAGTATATCGGTGTGAACATACATGAGCAAAAAGAGGGGATATGGTTGGAACAAAAGCAATATATGGAGAGTATTGGTACCCAGGATAAGAGGACGAATTTTTGGTGATAGGGATATGAAAAAGGATGAGTTGACTACTTATAGAGTCTTTGGTGGGGCAAATGAATTGGTGTGTGGGCAGACGAGACGGATTTAATGCTAGATGTGAGTGACAGAGTAGATTTTTTAACGGCGGAAAAGTGATGAATGGACAGTTGATTAATATACGTAAAAAAGAAGAAAGAAGTTGACATGGGGATATGGCTGAGTAAGTTGGAGGAAAGATTCTGGTAGAAGTTTATACGGATGCGTCTTATGGAATGGTAGATCGGTTGTGAATCCTCAGGTTGGGTTTATTATTGTGGTTTGAAGGATGAGAATGAATAGGTTGTCCAATCATTTTGGAAGTCAAGAGTATGAGAGGAATAGCTAGGTTGACGATTGAAGCAGAAGCGCTATTGCGTTTGTGGAAGGTATACAAGCTGGTATATACGTGGGGGAGATTTGGCATCAGTTGTATGGGGGAAAAAGGTTAGAGGTGATTGTGTATACCGATAGTAAGACCCTGAAGAGTGCAATTTATTCCGCTACGCAAGTGCAGAGTAGATTCCTAAGGCATGATATAGCATGGAACTAAGATGGATAATGAAATGAAGAAAAGTGATCTCGCAGAGTAGAGTGGGCTAGATACCAAACACCCAAGTTGGCGGATGTGTTCACGCAAAAGGCGTGTAGATGTAGGGAATAAAAGATTGTTGAAAGGGCAAAAAGGAGAGGGAGAAAGATATAAGAGTGAATGTTTTTGTTTTGTTTCTTTTTCTAGGTTGCATGTTGCTTGACTTGGGCTTCCTTTTTTCTTTATGCTTTTATGCTTAGGAAGATCCTGGGCTTGTTTTCTTTGGAGGCTTTTGTCTTGCACGCGCACGCAAGTTTTCTTGTTATGATATTGTTTGTTTTACAAGTATTTATTTTTTCTCTCCCTCCAGGTTTTTATGGTCCCTAGGGCCATTTGGATAATTTATCATTATATTCCGGTTGGGTTCAATATACGGTATACAGTTAATTGTAGGGTATTGGATTGTTGAGAGTTTGGATAAGGAGAAAAGGAAGGTCGTGAAAAAGGTGGTATCTGGGATCAGAGAAAACTGGCGCCAGGGGACTTTGTGAAAAGATCCATAGTCACGGTTCCTAGGAGTATCATTTATCGAACTTGATCACTCCAATCCTGTACATAATAACTTTTAAAGTAATATTTACAAATAGTAAATAATAAAGAAAGAACGTTTATGTTTTTTGAAATATACAAACCTAAGTATTGAGGAAAGCTTTCCGAGGTAAGAAAGAGTCATTGTGTTGTTGTTGTTGAAGTAAGTTACAACCTTTTAATCAATATATATATAGGTATAATATATATAATATTCTATATAATATATATATATATATATATATATATATATATTATATATATATATATATAGTATTTTATTATTAGTTTAATTACAAGCATAAATGCTATAAAAAAAATTAAGCAAAATTATTTACAGTTGTAAAAAAATGAAATTTATTTATATTAAGAATAATAAAATAACATTTTAACCCCCTAAAATTAAAACAATTGTAAAAATTACATATTTTCCATACTTTAAATTTTACATATTTTACATTTGTGAACCATCTTCATGTACACCCTCATACATCATGTCCTCTTGGGAGTATAGGAGTCATAGGACACCTTCCTCTTCTTGCATATTCTGGGCATCTATATATTAGAAAAAAATTTTAATCAAGTATCAAAATATACTAAATTTATGAAATATAAAATAATAATAATAAATATACCTACATGTAAATACCAAAAATGCAAAATAAGTAAGCAAATATATATATATAAAAACCTAAAATTTTCTTTAGGTAAAACATGGCTCCTTTTCCCCCGCATGGTGGCTCTTTATCCCCCACATGGTGTCTCTTTCTACCCCAACCTTGGAAAATGGTAATATCTTGAAAACTAAAAAGAAAATTAATATTTTATATGAAAACATTTACTTTTAAAATTTAGTTTCTCCAGTTAGTTCAATCTTTTAATCTCAATTATATATTATTATTATTATTATTAGCTATTAGTTATATATATCTTAAAAAATTTACTTTTTCACAAATTTTGCCTGAAAAGGGGAAAATATTTTTGAGTTATAGTTATTATTTTTATTTATTTTATACAAATTTTTGAAATATAACTACTATTGCACCCAAAAAGTTCATGTTCAGGAAAATAAATGGTTTCCTTCACAAAAAAGTTTTAATTTCAAATTTGCTGGTATGGGTGACCACTTTTACCCCGCTTGGTTCTTTATCCCCTATTTGACTTTTATTTGGTATATTTTTTTTGCTTAATACCATTTATTTTTGTAAATATATTTAAATAAAGTGCCAAAATATTTTTCTTTTCTTTCATAGGAAGATTTAAAATAAAGCTATAATTATTTGTAAAGCATATTCTGATTTTTATTTAAGCCTTAAACTTGGTCCAAGACACGGTTAAGGTATTTAAATAATTATATTCATATTTTATTTTAAATTTGATTATTAGTTTACATAGTTTGATGAATTTATGCTTGTTTTATTGAAAAAATATTGGTAGCTATCAGTAATATTTTGAATAAAGTTTACTTCATTTATTATTATAATTAAAAAATTATTGTTTCTAAGCTTTCAAGTCTTGGATCAGAATAGTTTTAAAACATGGAGCAGAAAGCGGTCTCAAGACTTGATTTAGGGGACATTTATGGCTAGACCACTTTGCCAGTATTATGGGAATTGGGAACATACTTTTAATGATTGTTATACTACCCAGAGAAAGTCCTTACATTATAGAAAAGATGGACATTAGTGGAGAATTATCATGGGAGAAATAGAACCTAGGTGTATTGTACTTATTATAAAAATGAATATTTCAGAAAAGATTCCCCTGCAAAATAGGAAAACTAGTTGGCTCTGCTATGGAGGACCTCACAACAGTAAGGGTAATTTCTTAGAGTCACAGGAAATCTTATCAGAAACTAAGGAGACCGATCATAAACCCCTAGAAAATGAAGAACCCCCTATTCAGAATCATAGACAAAAAAATCATGAAAAAGAAATATTTATTCAGAATCCACATCAGGATAATAATCAAGATAGAGCATAAAAAGTTATATAAGCTACCTAAGTTTTATTTATTTTAATAAAACAGTAATAGATATATGTTTTAATAAAACATAATAAAACAGCAATATATATTTTAAAGTTGCCAAAATCTCACAGCCATACTATATATACATGGTCATGGTACGGGGTCAAACAAATGCCCATAATCTTAACAGGTTTCCCACTGAACCTAAAATTTTACCAAAATTTATTTTAGACATGTGGGACTCTATACACAAAATTTAATCAATATCTGTGATAGGCATGCAGGCTCATTTCCTAAAACTTGGTGACAACATGGAAAGACTTGTTATTACTACCTGTATGACAAACTTATTAAAGCTTGTATTGTGGTTAGCATGTACATTAGCTATAATTTTTACTTTTAGCAATAGCCTAGTTAGTGTATACCAATGATTCCCAAAGTGTGTACCAAGCTTATCCAAAGAGGTCACAAGAAACAAAAAAAAATTCATAATTTTACTTCCAATTTCAATTTAACTTCTAATAAAATAAGATTTAAAAAAAAAAATAATTAGAACTTGACATAGGGTGCCTTAGGTAAACCTGAATTAAGCAAAGGTGTCACGAATAGGAAGTTTTGGAACCGCTGACAGTGTATACTATTGACATTCCCTAGGGTGCAGTGTGGGTTTTTTGCATGAGCATGTTGGGCCTATTTGCTCTAGTTTAACTGGGACAGTCTTGATATGCCCATGTGGCTTCTTACTGTCTCTATATTTTCTATAAACCCAAGCAGTAACATACTGACATACTCCATAAATCCTATAAGATTTGTCCATTTGTCAAAAAACCTATTCCCTCTACCTCAACTCTATAAGTTTTCTTATAGATAAATCTAATAAAGTTATGTCCAAATAAGGCAAGAAATGCATTTATACATGAGTGAGTCAGTTATTCTACAATTATTATATATATAAAATAACTAAATCGGCAACAATTAAATACCCAAAGAAAATATACAAATATATGTTAAATTTGAACTTATACTTTTGAAAAAAAATAAAACTAATTCACATAGGCGAGGTTGAAAACAACGTCTTTGTAACAGTATAATAAAAGTGAGCAAGGTAAACACAGTATGAGGTAAACGACCAACAAAAAAAAGAAAAAATTCTTATAAATTTAGACCGTTTTCGTTTTTGTCATTCGTGCTTATGCTCGATAAGAAATGCTTATCCAGTTTTAGAACAAATTTCTTGCATAAACGAACGCGATTTCTCATAAAAGTTACTTTTGTTTACAAACATTTGGAATCGGCTGTTGTGATGGACCAGTGCTTTTGGAATAAACAGAAATAAAAAAAATAACGGTAAATATCTAGTATTTGATCTAAATATTTTCTTAAAAAAATTTCTAACTTCCAAAAAATTTCTAAGTTCAGAAAAGTTAAG